>JAVYIG010007692.1:0-98528 GCA_035222895.1 Strongylocentrotus droebachiensis | reverse complement strand
TATCCCTTGGGGGGGGGGGGGCAGTTCGTGAAATTGGTAAATCTCTGAGTTACCATGGAAACGATGTTTAAATCGCTGTTTTGAGCAAGATATTTTTAGAATTCCGGGGGTGGCCCCCTATGGGGAATATGGAAAAAAAACCGCTCTTTCATATGACACCACATACAGCGTGTCCACACACAAAACAATTTATCGCGAAACTCTATAACGATACGTCGTATAAAGAATCATCGTATAAATTCCAGGATGTCCACACACAAGAAACGTCGTCACTATAAAGAATCATCGTACAAAATGCCCCCTGTCCACACACGACATTTTCTGTGATTCTTTATAGAGTTTCGCGATAGTGATAAGAGGTCTGGTCTCATTTCGCTCGAGGTCACGTTAAGCCCCGCCCAGTTAGTTACACTAGTTACACTCCCCCAGGGGGTCCCCCTGTCCACACATAGGAGCATCACTATCCTGGCTGTGTAGTAAAAGCTGTGCTTTTGATTTTCAACATTTCAAACACCACTGTACAAAACTCAACTGATTTCCCTCAAAATCGGTACTTTAGTGACAATTGATGACACCTAAATAGCAGAAAAATACATTTGTTTCAACTTACAGATGTAAAAAAGAATAATTTAAAAATTCAAATTGTAAGTCTAGTGTCAAACTTTGCTTACAGCTGCATCGACATGTTTGTGTAGAGTCTATGCAATATTGTGTGGTGTGTATATTTGTGTATAGACTTCTAGGTCCCTGCATGCCTCACAGCATGTATGCAGTGCTAGAGGTCAATACGCTTTGGCATTGACTCTCTATGCTTTGCTGGAGTGCCCCTGTCCACACACAACATTTCCGTGATTAGGCGTGATTCTTTATTGAGTTTCAGTTCGAAACGATGCCCAAACCTGCGTTTCGTTAGACTAGTTTCGTTATACGACGTATCGTTAGTGAGCGTCCACACCTACAATTTTGGTCGTAAAACTATCGCGAAACGGTATCACTATCGCGAAACGGTATAGCTAATCATGATTAGTCACGGAAAATGTTGTGTGTGGACAGGGGGTATAGTCTATATCGAGTTTCACCTTCAGGATCATTTGTTATAAAGGTTTGAATTTCAAATTTTTTCATAAAATCATTGACCATTTAGCATGAGCGCGCAATGCACATGGACTGCATAGGGATGTGTGCAATCTCTATGGGATGGATTTTAGCACACATAACTGAGCTGAGTGCGCGATCAGACACCCTACTGTAAACAATAAACAAAAACACATAGATCTAGGTCTAGACCCTCTAGACTCTACAATAATTACAATCCCCCGGCCAATGCCGAATATAATTGAAGTTAGCTTACCCAAAATATATACTCAGTTAGTCAGTAGACTCCCTATACCGTAAATACTGTCTGTACTGTAGGCTACATAGATCTAGTAGAGGTCTACATGTATCAATTTTGTACACACAACACACAACACATTTATCGGTAGGCGCGTACAACTACAATTTGTACAAACATGTATAATGGTGCCATCATCACTGACATGCATGTCACGAAAGTATAAATGCATGCCATGCATGCCATTACCTAGTACTTTTGGTAGGATGTACCTGTCTTCTAACTTGTAAGTTGTAGCCTAATGGCTAATGCCATTCCATATACATCATCAATTCACCACTGCACGTGCACTGCATAGCTGGATCATTCTGTGGGATTAAACTCAACAGGATTATCAACTGCGCCGGGGCTATTATAACTAAACTTACCGGGTAATAATCAATAATCCGGCCTAATTCAATTGCAGAATACCCTACCTACCTAGTCTAGTAATATTATACCGGGTCGGAGTGCGGATCACATCATTCTATTCTAGATTCTAGACTCTATTTGTAATTTTTAGTTTTGTTTCATAGTAATAGTTTATCCGATTGTATTTTTTTTGTTATAGCGATTTAGAGAATTCGGTGGTATCACCTTTTTTTAATCATTTATTGTTAGGTGTGTTAACATAATAAGAGTCTGTGCCTGCAGACTAAAACGTAAACAACAGGTCAGAATATCACGTGACTTGTGAAGGTGACGAAGTCATGTGACACTGATGCATGCAAAAAGCAGATTTTTCCGTAGCGTAGCCGTAGAGATCAGTGGCCTAGCCTAGCCCTAGTACTGTAGTAGTACGGTACTAGTACTAGTAGTAGTACACTGAGATCGAGCTCGGGAGAAACGGAAAGAAAGTGATACCTCCAGCTCCATGCATGGCCACGGATCGCTTGTGAAGAAAGGTAAATCTAACTGAATTTGTATTTGAATAATAGTTTAGGTGAGCAGATGGTAAATCCTTATTTTTGGTTGGAGATTATAATATAAACCTTTTACAGCATAAATGTTGATGCTCATGTTGATGATTTCCTGAATTTGTTGTTGTCGTTTTCTTTGTTGCCCTTGATAACAAAACCAACAAGGGTAACTGAATCATCTGCTACTCTAATTAGGGAGGCCAATGCCCAAATCTAACTTTTTAATTACTTATTTGTTTATAATAAAACAAACATTAAAAGAAAGCATTTTCTTTCACTAAGAAAACTCACCCATGGCCATCTGCCGACTCCAGAAGTTCCATAAAATAGGAGATATCCAGCTTTTAAGCACTCCCTTCCTTCTACGCCTGGCCGTACGTAAGAGCCTTGAAACAATCAATTTCATGGTCCCCAAAATTACGTCGAGAATTAGACAGGCCCGAGGGAATGGGCGTGTCATCATGGTCATTGCCCGGACAACAAGTTCAAAACTTCGCGCGAAAGTACATTCATCATCACCGGCTAGCCTTGAATTAGTCGCACACACCGACACAGTACTACAGGCCGTCCAGGTACGGTAATTGCATGCAAGCCGCAATCGAGCCAAGCTAGCCATGCCATGGCATGGTGGGTCAAAACATAATGAGAGAAAGCTCGAAAGCCACTCATTGTAAATTAAGAAAATCATTGAAATAAATAAATAGGCCTACCTTAGTTTGGATATGTATTCCAGTTATTTCCTCATGAGTAAATATCAATCTGACACTGCATTATCAACGATCGATAAATCCAACTTGCACAGTTGTAGCGAACACAATACGGAATCAAACATGACTGCACGCATTGATAGACGTGTACTTCTGACAGAGATATTTCTCTCCCTCTCTCTCTCTCTCTCACTAACCATGATGATATCATACACTAAAACACACACGTTCAAATCATGGCATTCATTACACTTCTCAATTGGAGTATAGACTGCTCACATAGACTTTTTTTTTTTTACTGAAATGTCTTTTTTTACACTTCTCATACATTACTGCACAACACTGGTGTCTAGTGCTGAGAATAAGGTACTATGTGTGAGACTACCGGTACGTCAAATTTGTTTTGCGCGCGATGTGACCGGAGCTCATGCATATTCATATTATGATGTCGCAAGACCTGTATTTGGGGCTGGAACAATGACATCTCTGCTCACAGTTTTCCTTCTCAATTTGAGATGGCTGTAGCTATTGGCCTCAAACCAATGCAAGATTGACATAAACATCGTACTCTATCTACCTTCGAATGTACAGTTTGTAAAAATCTGTATTTAAAAAGATATAATCTTTTTTCTTTATATTTTCTAGTTGTTAAAAGTGACATTTGTGCACATCTGATATGTTAATCTCTATCAAAAGTTCTTTGATATTAAATTGATTCCATATTTTTAGGCTCTACCTTCAGTCATTGAGAAGGATTTTAGTGAGCTAACCTCTGCGCCCTCTAGGACCCCTCTGTGCGCGTTATGTTTCGTCTGCTAGTACAATTATTGGATTCAAATACGTCAAAATATGCAAGATCGTCAACAAATGGTGAAAGACCGTTACAGATCCGTGTTTATAGGTACATGTATGTTGTGGAGTGTACAATTGTACAATTGATGAATGTACTTTCGCGCGAAGTTTTGAACTTGTTGTCGGGACAATGACATGCCTATTCCCTCGGGCCTGTCTAATTCTCAACGTAATTTTGGGGACCATGAAATTGATTGTTTCAAGGCTCTTACGTACGCCCAGGCGTAGAAGGAAAGGCCTACAAATAGGCTGGATATCTCCTTTTTTATGGAAATTCTGGAGTCGGCAGATGGGTGAGTTGTCTTAGTGAAAGAAAATCCTTTCTTTTAATGTTTGTTTTATTATAAACAAATTAGTAATTAAAAAGTTAGATTTGGGCATTGGCCTCCCTAATTATAGCCAAGAGAACAAAATAAAAATATAATAAACGTTGAGGGAGCAGCCTGTCATCAGCACGCTTTGACACTTTAATGTATTTTATTTCATTTTTTCTTTTATATTTGCTTTATGCAGGTCTTCAGCTGAATTGCTTTTAAGAGGGATTAGAACTGCATGATTCTGTTGAAATTCATGCCAAGCTGACTTGAGGGACATGCTTTCTAAGATGTTCAACTCGGCCATCCTTACATTTTTTCTTCTGGGCTGTATGCTTGAGTGTGTGTATACCGCTCAGCCTCCAAACATCATCTTTGTCGTCGCAGATGATCTGGTGAGTTTAATATAGGTCTTCAACCCCAATATGATGTAAGCTTCACAGTCCACCTATGAACAACTATTAGTCTTCTGGGTTTAGTCTCCAGTCATTTTGTCCCAGACATGCAAGAACATTATCAAGGACGTACATTTAAAGGGATCCGGTAACTTTGTCTCAGATTCTGAAACAAAATCCTGGATTTAGCTCATGCTGCAATGATAATTATAAACCTTTTGGTCAGTCAGGAACGCCTGTCTGATTATCAAGATATTTATGATTGGAAATCAAAACAAAATTTTGTGTTTTCCTAACGGTTTTCATAACACTACAGCCTATTGGGGAAAACGAGTACCGGTATGGTAAAACCGGTCACTCAAAGATTATTACTTTTTTGAGGCACTTCTTGATCATTTTGAAGCGCGATAGTTTTTAGGGCTTCAATATTACACCATATTACAGACACCGATAACACGTAGGTCTGTGCATCTCAGATTTAACATTGTTAAAAGATGCCTTTAAGAGTTTGGTGGGGTATTCGATCATTGCATTTAGTCATTGTATAGATAGAATGTATAAAATCAATTTAATAAACATTTACCTGACACTCTGGAGGTGACAGATAAGGAGTATGAAAAATATAAAGGATAACAAAAAACCCTACATCGCACAGAGTCGCTAGAAATATGGAGGTATTTAGGCAGCTCGATGCTTGAACTAATCCAGTTACTTAATGTTTTGAGAGAGCAAAGCGAGCAAGGAAAAATAACACTTTGTTTAGACCTCAAATATATTCTTGAAAGGCAATTTGGGGTATTTTTTTTAAAAATATTAATTTATTATTATTATTATTATTTTTTTGTTTTTTTAGGTGGTATTTATTTGAATATTTATCTCTTGGTTCACAACTTTTTGGCCTGTATTATCTCTCGAATTCCATGCAGGGTTGGAACGATGTCAGTTTCCACGGATCTGCGCAGATCCCAACCCCGCATATTGACACCCTGGCACAAGAGGGCGTTATTCTCACCAACTACTATGTGTCACCCATCTGCACGCCAACGAGAAGCGCCATCATGACCGGCAAGCACCCCATACACACAGGTTTGTTTTATTGTGATTCTGCACAGTGCGAGACTTAGAGATCCAAATGTATTCTGTCTGTTGTCCGTCTCAAACGTTAGAGTTTCAATTTATTTTGTGATCCAGGATGCTGTAAATCATAAATTGGTCATAAACAAAATCCCTGTTCTGTCATATCGTAATTCATCTACCTGTCCTATGTCCTTTATGTCCTTCGTTGCGACCTTTAGACCAGCAGTATGACGTTATTATAGCAGACGAGTGCTATCTTCCTATGTAGCACAATATTTCATACAGTGGAACCTCATTATAAAGGGCTCTGATATAGCAAGGTATCTGTTACAACAAGATTTATATTCTTTTTTTACCCAGATGTAACAAGATTTCTGTTGAAAAGGTAATTCCCATAGTCCCAAGGACCTCATTATAATGAGGTTCCACTGTAATTGTAAAAGATGTAAAAGAAATTTGATACCATACCCAACATGATTCATACAAATATTCTTGATGCTACCATGTATACATGTGTTTCTCTTTAAGGCAACGTATTGTAACTTCCTTTGTCCTATGTTGCAAACTTTAGGCTTGCAGTATTCGGTTATTATAGCTGACCAGCCGTATCACCCTGTATAGCGCAATATTTTTGTAATATTTATTATATATTCTTGATGCTACCATGTCTTCATGTGTGTTCTCTTAAAGGCATCATATTGTAATTCATCTACCGGTACTTTCTTTGTCCTATATTTTGCAAACTTTAGGCTTGCAGTATTCAGTTATTATAGCAGACCATGTAGCTACTTTTGTAATAGTTGATGAAGTGAAAGAAATGCACTACCACATTCAACATGATTCATAACAATATTCTTGATGCTACCAAGTCTACATGGGTGTTCTCTTTATTAAAAGGCCTCATATTGTAATTCATCTACCCGGTACTTTATTAGTATGTTGCAAACTTTAGGCCTGCAGTATTCAGTTATTATAGCTGACCATGTAGCACAATATACTTGTAATAGTTGATGAAGTGAAAGAAATGCGATACCACATTCAACATGATTCATAACAATATTCTTGATGCTACCATGTCTTCATGTGTGTTCTCTTTAAGGCATCATATCGTAATTCATCTACATTCTTTATCCTATGTTGCGAACTTTAGGCCTGCAGTACTCAGTTATTATAGCAGACCAGCCCTATGGTCTTGGGACCAACGAGACCATCATGCCACAGTATCTCAGGTCCTTAGGATACCGTACACACATGGTTGGAAAGGTAAGAGAAATCTATGCTCATTAAAGGCCCACTGCACTACTTGTAGCTACTTGCGCCCTCTATAAAGCAAATAATGCCTAATCAGTGACCATTGGTCCCCCATGATCCTCTTTTTCTGATGTTAACTTAGAGCTGAGTTGATGAGATAACCACCTGTCCAGTGACCTTGCAGGGCGGTCTAATCCCTCCTGTTAACTAGTGCTGATAAGCTTTAAACCATCGCCTTAGTGACATTTTTGCATTATCTTTTGATCTGTAATGCTAGGAATCACACAATATACTTGAGCAGAAAGTACAAAAATGACTGGATGATAACATACCGGTATTTTAAAATTCTAGGTATTATAGGGCTCGCACGAAACCCAGGTCATATTTGGATTCAGTGCACGCCCTATTCTATACAAGTGTCTTCATGTGCATCATTAAAGTAGTCTACTCATCAAGTCATTTTCCAGTTTACTGGGAGTGTATTAAATTTGCAATATCTCTTTGTAGAAATAATGTTTGAAACTCATAGTTTGTCTGCAGTTTAGCAACATGGAACCTCTTCCATCAAGAGCAAAACTTGTTTTTCAGTGGGTGGTACACTTCAACCCTATATTGTAAAATATGACCGTACCCTGTATGTGTCTTCATATCCACGCCGTTCGTGTGCCACAACAATGCTCGTCCCCCTAAACCTGAACCATCCACTATGGGGATAGAGCTTTTCGCCATGTCGCACCACTCTTGTGCAACAAACTATACCTTGTACATGTAGTATCAGAAGTAGTATCTTTAAAAAAATTAAAATAAAACTGAAGCATCTTCTGTATACCAAGAGCTACACTAACTTATTTTTTGTATATGTTGTATAACATGTACATGTATTTGATTTAACTTAAACTATGAATGTAATTGTATCGTATAAACTTTAGTATATTCAAATGTTTGTTTGTACAAACAATTATTGTAGTGCCTTGACTGGCTTATTTTGTCAGAAAGTACTGAATAGAAATCTATATTATTACTATCTTGTATAAGTGTTATACTACACATTATCTATACACTATATATTTTTTTGTATCTGGGTTTGGGGTTTTAGTGGCATTTAGGGTTTTACAGCAAAGAGCATACACCGATCGAAAGAGGATTTGAGTCGACGTTTGGCTATTACCTTGGGCAACAGGACTACTTCACCCATGAAGCTCAAGTAAAAAGAAAGGTAGTGGATTTGAGCCCTGAAAATGCTTTGGTTATTACCTTTCGTTGATGATTTTTCCTTGCATTTGCATGTTCACTCAAAGCTATGCATGGGGAGTGCTATTGAGAAGGTGCATGGTTCAAATACAATTATGAATAAGGTTCCAGAATGCAGGCTGCGTTCATCTGATGGCATTCAATAGAGCAAATGGCGGCTTGCAATCCTCTCTGAGGGACTTGGTAATGAGGATAAATGCCTCGCTAAAAGACACTAGCGCATTGACTTAGTTTCGCACCCAGAATCTCCCAGTTCCAAGACCACTGGTCTACCAATGACCCATCACCCCTCCATGTACTTTCTCTTGTGTAGCCTTGAGTGTGCATGCATTCATTTGTTTTTTTAAAGCAAGGAATAGGGAATTGATTTTATTGTTTCTTATTCTCTTTTGCTGCTCTCACATGGTGATACTAACACACCCACATTAACCTGGCCTGCCTGCTTGCAATACCCTACTGACTACTTGCACCTCACTCCACCCCCCACCATCATCGTCTTCTAACTCCACCCTCGCCCCATCCAACCTGGCATCCTATCCTCAATGGGGACTATATGCTTTATAGTGGCATCTGGGGTTTTTCAAGGAGAGTCTAACACCCAGTCATCGTGGCTTTGAGTCTTACTATGGGTACTATGGGGGAATGCAAGATTACTTTACGCATGAATCTACCGAGGTAAGAGCTTCGCACTCTTAACACACATTTTCACTTGTAATTAAACATTTTGCAATCATACACATACATTTTGCAATCATACATGCACAGAATGCATAATGGCTCAGTGGTAGAGCAGTGGTCTCATCACTGGGAGGTCCTGGGTTCAAAACCAGGTCAATGCGCTCGCGTGAAGGCTTTAATCTGCCTTACCAAGTCGCTCAGAGCCTCGGAGAGGATAAAGCGGTAATAATATAGTAATAATGACTGCTATGAGAGACATAGTTGTTTTTATATGCCGAGGGGTGATACATGTAGCACGATCATGTAACCTCCTCGAGAGCCTATAAAAACAACTACCGGTATGCCTCGAATATTAAAGCAGTCATTATAACTTTTATATACCAAAAAGGGTCATTGAATACATGTGCGACCTACCAATCATGGTAATCAAGTTTGTTTACGTTATCGAGACCTAGTCTTATAGGGTGTCTGATTGTGCACCACTCGAGTTTGTGTGCTAAACAAAAATCCTTCCCATTGAGATTGCACGCATATACGTAAAATGCCAAAACCCGTCAATAGTCTTTTGAAAAGTGCCCTAGGGCTTTTTTAAAAAGACTATTGACCGGTTTTGGCATTTTATGGGAATGGCTAAAATCACGCCTTCAATTTCGACCAATCAGATGGCTGGATTTCTAAAGTGAGCCTGAGGTATATAATAATGAATGTTTTAAAGATAAACCAAACTATAACCCATTCTTTTTTAACATTTCCGTTCATTCAGCCCATTTTACTCTCAATTATATTTACTTCAATCTGGTCCGTAAAGATTTGATCACATCCACTTTGACAAATAAAATTGAATTGATTCAAAGGCATGTGCTTCACAAAATAGGAGATTTATATACTGTATGGTGAAGTTGAAGTGACAATGATGTTTAAAAATAACTATTTCCACCCTTATTCCTAAACAGCATACATTAACTGGGTTTGATTTTCATGTAAATGGATCTGTCTACAAGCCAGTGTTTGGTCAGTATTCTACCGAGATATATACGGAGAGGACCCAGGAGATTATTCGTAACCATAATCCCCAAGAGGTAAGATTTTCTTAAACTTGTATGGGTGGTATTCTTGAAAGCGGACTAACTGTAGTCATGGTTTAATCCACCGACTAAATATGGAATGCCAAGTGTCCATGTAAATATGTTTTTGAATAATTTAATTTGTCACTAAATTAAAATAAACTGTAATAAAATTAATAAACAACAATATAACTATGATATAATTATGTTATCATGATAATTTAGGGACATATCAAATTATTCAAAAATATGTTCACATGGACACTTGGCATTCCATATTTAGTCGGTGAATTAAACCATGGACTAAAGTTAGTCCACGTTCGAGGATACCACCCATAAAAATTCTATACAGAGAGGACCCTGGGGATAATTTGTAACCATAATCTCTATTAAGAGGTATACTTAAACCATCAGAAGTTCTATACAGAGAGGACCCAGGGAATATTTCGTAACCACAATCCCCAAGCGGTAAATTTGTCTTAAACTCATAGAAGCTCTATACAGAGAGGACCCCGGAGATAATTTGTAACCCTAATCTCTAAGAGGTATACTTAAAACCGTAGAAGTTCTATATAAAGAGGACGCAGGGGATAATTTGTAACGATAATCCCCAAGAGTCTCCTTTTTATGACTTTAAAACTATATCTTTTGATCTTAAAGTCTAGGAAATTACATCGCACATGAGCAGAAAGAGCAAAATCACTAAAAATTATGAGTCCATTTCTAATGTGGTACATTGTGCCATTCATGAATAGGGAAGATTTTATTATATGTAATTATTACAGTGTCTAGATTGGCAATGAGGTGTGAAAGTTAAAATCACTCTTTTCGCATACATATTGGCATTTCTTTTTAAATGAATAAATTTCCACTCGCAAAGGTTTATTTTGTATACAGTTTTTTGTTGTTGTTTAGCTATGTACGAATGGAAAATAAAAACAACCATTTTATTTGTCTATTGTGCTTGTAGTCTTGTAGACTGTCGGTCTACCCGGTTATGGCAAAACCCAATATGGATTTTATTTCAATATCATGATATTTTCATTTTATCTGAATATTGTGCAGCCCTAGTGTACATAGCGAGTGTTATTTAGCACTTTATTATAACCTACTGAACGCTTTAAGCCACTTATCTTTTTGTCTCTCACTATTTTTGACAGCCTTTGTATATCTACCTGGCCCACCAAGCGGTACACAGCGCCAACTACGACGGCCAGAGACTGCAAGCACCCCATAAATATTACGAGAGATTCCCTAACATCACAAATGAAAACAGAAGAAAATTTGCAGGTACAAACTGTGAAGAAGCTGTTATGAAATCCTGACTTGTAACAACTATTATTTTATTGTTATTGTAATTATTATTATCATTATTATTATTATTATGGTGGTTGTTGTTGTTGTCATTGATATTATTATCTTTCATAACACCATGGACCCTACCATAGAAACTGTCTCATTTCCATATCAAGTAAACTCACAGCCAGTCAAAGGCTACAATTTCAATAGTAATAACACCAGGATATATAGTCCACCAACTAGAAATGAAACATGTAAGATAGGAATATTGAAGGAGTATGAACTGATGAAAACGAAGCATGAAGTCCCCTGTGACTGGGCTACAGGGTTTGCCTGAGGGCTCAGAGGTTCTTAAATGATACTCTGGTGCAATCTGATCCATATTCTGAAGCATTTTCAAACACAATAGTTAAAAATAAATGACTAATAGTTCACCCATGATTTTGGTTGAGAGTGAATATTAACCTGTAGCTAATTTACAAACCTGTACAATAAAAATTTCAACCTGTCGCAGTTACACGTTTAAAAACTATTGTGGACAACCGTGTAACAGTCACTCTAACTTTTCTTGTGTTACATGTATGAAACGGGGGCCATATTTATCTCAAAAATCTTATTTCAGTCCACCTCTATGAGTATGAGCTTATGACAAAATATATCCTTTTGTCTTTTATTGATTGTCCCGTTGATAGCCATGGTGTCTGCCTTAGATGACTCTCTCGGAAACATCACCCAGACTTTAAAGGAGAGCTCCCTCTACAACAACACCATTATAGTTTTTACGACCGACAACGGGGGACCCGCTCATGGCTTTGACGCAAACTACGCCAACAACTGGCCACTGCGAGGGGTGAAGGACACGACATGGGAGGGCGGACTGCGTGGCGCAGGATTCCTGTGGAGCGCCCTCATTGAGAAGCCAGGGAGAATGAGCGATGGGATGATGCATGTATGTGACTGGGTTCCTACGCTGTATGGCTTAGCGGGCGGTAATACCAGCACACTGCAACATCTAGATGGCATTGATGTCTGGCCTATGCTCTCAAGGTGAATAGCCCAATGATTGGCATTTGAGCTTGTATTTAGTGAACTGAACAGTGCATCCCAGAAAAAACGAAACCGATAATTATCGATGTTTTATCATAACCTAATCAAACTCATAATTAATAAATTACACATATTTGTAAAGCTTAGATCCTCCTCTTTCATTTGATGCAACTCATATGATGCATATTTCATGCATGAGTGATTAAAATCATTTTGAAGAGAGGGTACCAAAAAGTCATTTGGTGGACGGTATCTGAATTTCAAAGAGAAAATCACATTTCTAGAAAGTTTATTTTCTGCTCTTTCATATGACACCCCAATCAGGAAAAATGAGCTAGAAATAACAAAGTTCTGTTTGTTCAAAGTAATATTTGACAAAAGAACTAACTCCCTTTCGTTGACCATCAGCCATAGATGAATGATAAAATAGATAAAACATCGATAATTCTTGGTTTTTTTTTCGGAGATGCACTGTATAAGCAGTTATTTTCGTGGGTCTTTCATTCTCGCGAATTTAGTAAATCACTCATTGATCAAGTATTGCAGCGCAGTTTGAGACCACACTGATCATAGTGGGGCACTTCAATAGATAATGATCACTTATTTCTCCTGAATTAATTCTTATATTTCAATGGTTATGAAATCGGTAATAAGTTCATGATCCTTAAAAGCAGAATGATTATGATTGAAAAGTATATAACTAGTAGTGAACTCCTGACCTGCAAAAATTTGTTTATGTATCATCGCATTTGTTATCTCTATATATGTATATTTTGTTAATTATTTCTACCATTTTTTGATTGTCATGTATCACTATAAGTTTTATTTGTAAAGTCAAACCTGTCTATAGCGACCGCTCAAGGGAGACACAAAAAGTGTTCTTTGTAGACAGGTGGCCTTTTTAGACAGGTTCCTTTAGTACACGTTTCAATGAGAAACCATTTTTAAGGGAAACAAAATATGTGGATTTTGTAGACAGGTGGTCTTTATAGACAGGTGGTCACTAAAGCAGGTTTGACTGTATTTGAAATCTAACCTTTTGGTTGCAATAAATAACACAATACATTGTATCTCGTTACAGAGCAGAACCCTCGCCTCGGAAGGAAATTCTGCACAACATAGACCCTGTGCGCAATGTGTCTGCTATACGTATAGGAGACTACAAGCTTGTACAGGGTCAGAATTACAATGGTTCGTGGTCTGACTGGTATCCGCCAGAAGGAGAGTCTTCAGGTATAAAGTCTGCTCTTGCTTCAAGATTATTTATTTATTTTTTATTTATGTATTTATTTTATTTCCAGGCAAGATGATAACATACAAAATATCACAAGGTTAACAAAACATAACATAATGATATTTAGTACCAGCCAATGCCTGAGTATCACCTAAAACAATTAACAAATTCTGTCTAGAGGCTCTCCACATTGGCTGGTGCATAAAAGGCACATAGGAGTGGGCTCTCATGAGGCCTGTCCTCATCAGCTCGAGTTGGCCAAATAGTCCGCTATTTCTGATCCTGGATATTAGCCCGATCACGAAACAGTGGGCTATTTGGCAGGTGAAGTCGCAAATAACGGGCTATTTGCTCGGGAAATCTTCCCAAGATATCTTGGGCTAGTTTGCAAAATAGCCCGCTATTTATCCGGTCCATCTTCACCGGCCTGAAGACTCGCCCTGTGCCGCGAACACTGAGCAAATTTCTCAAGCTTAATTTTCGAGCTGATGAAGACGTGATTTGTAATTTCCTGAATCAGAAATAGCGGGCTATTTGGCCAACTCGAGCTAAAGGAGACAGGCCTGTGGTGAATTAGACATGGTTTGGCTGTTTACCCAATAATAGTTGTTGCCAACCACCGGGATTAGCCTTCAGTTTTGATGATTAACAGGCTGTATGTAATGCTCTGCCTTTTCCTCTATATGGTTAAGTAATTATCTGACATTTGCATCACCGAACACTCTCCGAGAGAGCGAGAGACAAGGGGGTATTTCTTGATTGGCCTAGGGGTTTGCTGTGTGCAGACTTTAATGGTATTGGGTGTCAGCAAATTATGACTGTCTGCACGTGGAAACTGATGACCCTCTCCCTTTGATGGTACATGCAGTTCTAATAGCCAAAGTACGGATGATTCATGCACAAGAAAAAAACCTAAAAATCTTTATAATAAATGAGTGATTAAAAAAAGACAAATAATATGAATTATGAGGTGATGTTCACTTTACACCGGATGTGACATTAAAAAAACTTGGAGAGATACCAACAGGTTTAACAAGAATCAACATGGATATGGATGTAGTATAGTACCGTAATTAATGTTGTATAAACCGCCCTCGTGTATTAACCGCACCCCTCTTTTTGGCCGACTTTTTTTTGGCCGACTTGAAAAACAGGACCTAGGATAGACCTTGTGGTACGCCGTGTAATAGAAGAAAAATTGGAGGAATTATTATTATCAACTACATATTGAAATCTATCAGAAAGATTACTTTCAATCCAAGATGACAGACAAATTTGAGTGTTGTTCTATTTTTCGAGTGGCGATTCAACACACCGATTACTGAGCTGGGAGACATTGCCAGGCATAGCGCCAGGTAGAGGGGCATAACTTGAAACTTTAAAAAAAGTACCGTGTATAAACTGCACCCCGACTTTGAATTTTTTTCGGCGGCAAAAAGGTGCGGTTAATACACTAGTACTAGTAGTCACAATGGATTCATGCGCTATTTTCTAAATTTTAATGAATTTTGAATATGGTAACAATGGTAAGAGTGACATACGATTCATGCACACTTTAACAAACTTTATTGCCTTTGAATATATTAATTTTGTCATCATCCTAGTATTTCAAGAGATTCTACAAATTTTAAAATGCATGAGCAGAAATGGTGTAAAACTCTGCACTTCTTAGATCAATTTTTGTTGCACTAGGTATATATTCATACCATTGTTAGATAATAAAAAAAACTATAGAAGAAGGTTAAAGCCCCACTGCAATATTTACTTGCGCCCTCTATATAGCAAACAATGCCTAATCGGTGCCTGTTGGTCCTCCATGATCCCCTTTTTCTTGTGTTAATTGAAAGCTGATTTGATGAGATATCCACCTGTCAGTGACCTTGCAGGGAAATCTAATCCCCTGGCCAAACTAGTACGGACGGGCTTTAAATAAGAAATGCAACAAAGTGAATGCACTTTTGTGTCCACAACCTGCTTTTTAACATTGTATAGATGTTTGTTCTCTCCTTTCTAGTTGATGTGGATTCTAAGCCAGTCCCTAACGCCTTTGTCGTGAGCTGCCCGTCTAAGCCTTCCAATGCCTCTACCAACTGTAATCCCAAAGAGAAACCGTGTCTGTTCAACATTCGCCATGATCCCTGTGAATTTAACAACATAGCTGACTGGAATCAGGGTAAGTGACAGTAAAAAAATAATGAATAATAAATATGAGTTCAATGAGTTGAATAGAACGTTAATCTTACAACTCATGAAAATATTTGCACTATTGAGCAAATGAAAAACATTCATTATTTGTTTTATATAAAAGATCTAAGTACATCTAAGTAGATCTTTGTCATTTGGTTCGAGATATTATAGGGAAAATAAAAATGCACGCTGAATAGAACATAAATGCACACGAATGCACGGCGAATATGATAAAAAAATGCACGCTCAATGACATAGTCGTTCAATAGATTATTTATTGAATATCATGTGACCAACAATCCTCCAATCAAATGACGAGGATCTACTGATATGTAATATATACTATTTGATTTTGGCCTGCTTATGCCTATACTGACTGTAAGCCTGTAGGGAACCCTACAGAAAAAAAGAAAAACCACTCTTATATTGTTGACTGATCACCAAAGGATTATAAATGTACAGGTGTGAAGTTATGTTGACAATTTCATGGCATTTTGTACGTATTTTATCTATCTTTTCACAGACATTGTTGAGCTGCTCCTGACGAGAATTGAAGAGTACAGAGCAACAATGGTTCCCATCAGGAACAAGGAACCTGACCCACAGAGCAACCCAAAATACCATGACAACTGCTGGATCCCCTGGATTAATGATACAAAGACAAAGACATAAATTATAGTATAATACAGGCTGTAGTATTCTTTAAGATTTTTTCAAACTCGTTTATATTTTGAGAATTTCAAATTTGGTTAGTACATACATGTAGTTTATCAGTCTTCTTTTCGGTTAATTCCGAGATATCTGGTTATCTTGTGTCCCATATGGACTTTGCCAAGTAGTTTGAATTGACATCACGTCTCCGGGAACCGGTTGGTCCCTGACTCCCTGTGTTAAGCCTATGGGAATGAGAGAATTCAGTAGTCACTGGTTAATACAATGATCAGATATACTAAAGCCATAGATATGGTCAGTAGTGTATGAGATGAAAAAGCTTTCAGTTAACCGCTATTGTTGTTGTAATGATGATGCTTCATATTTCTGTATCTGTATAACACAGAGCTAAAAGTGAATGGTGCAAGACCTCTGTTAATTGCATTTGCCATTCATAATACACGTTTAAAAAACCTCAGCGGATTACCGCTTCATATCAAACGAGCTTTCAGTGTTTCAAATTATGGTACATGTATTCGATTTGTGCAGTATCTCTTGTAAATATGAATTCTTTCATACATATTTGTAGTGGTTTATTGAAATAAAGATTATCAAGCATTTTTCTAAAATATGACATTGTTGAATTCAGATTGTACTTGGCATAAAATTTGGGATTATATTTTTGTACTATGTTATGTGATATAGTAAATATGAAATTGAAAGGACTGGCTCCTATTATATATCATGATGTCTTTTTACCAATTCATTGAGTGTTATACATGTTGGTGAAGATATTTTCAATAGGCTTCCTATCCATTGGGTTTTCATTATTGGTTGGGTTGTCAGGTTACACAAACTTGCATGAATAACCAAGCCCTTTTCATGAAGATTCAGGTGCGACTTCTGTGAAATGCATTCCTGTAATCTTCAAAGTGCCGGGTCCAGTTTTCCAGACAATTTATGACATAGAATGTACAAAAATTTGCATCTATAAAGTAAATTAACTTATCATTTTTTTTAAATGAGATTAATAATTACAAGAGTACGTAATAATGGCTGGCAATCAACACATTTTTATTGTAAGGGTATGTTGTCACATGGCGCATCCCAACCTTTCGTATGTATGGGGGTATGTCTTCATGAAAGTTTGTGTAACTTGACGATTAATTAATTGCTTGTCATGTCATTTGTGTAAGTTATATCTTACTTCTGTTCCTTTGTTTATAATGCAGGTGCTTCAATTTATATGATTCCTTTTTTGTTTTTGTTTCTTAAATGTGCCTTGATCATTTGATTTCAAGTGGACACAGTACTTTACAAATCTCATATACCGTACTATTATTATTATTGCTGTTATTAATGTTCAATTCAGTGTTTGTGAACAGAACAACTTTTTGACACTGCTGTGCTATGATCTACATGTAGCGCAAGATTTTGGATCGAAAAAACAGACAAACAATGTTTTTAAAAAAATGATAGTAGTACCGGTAAGCAAAAGCGTTAGTTTAGTACAGGGCTTCTCAAAGTCTAGACCACCCAGGAAACTCCTGTTTTGTTTTGTTCTTAAACAATAACATTATACAAGTGCGATTACCAGTACTGTACATTTTAGGAGTAGCTTGTCTGAACATTTGCATCAATGTCTTTTTCTTGTAATCACTCCATCTGTGCCAATGTTTACTGGGTTAACCAGAGCAATATAACACTGAGTTCCTATGGGAAATCTATTTATTCAAATGGTCATATCTCAGCCAATACTTAAAGAGAAGGTTGAGTTCTGGGAAGAGGTGAAAAATAATTTGTGAGCATTACTCATTCTTATTATGCAAGTGTGGAAGAACATCAGTTAAGACATGTTCCCTGAAAAGCATGGCTCTTCAAATGCCTTCATATTCTAAATATGCATGAAACATCGTAAAAATCGGGGGGGCCGGCTTTTTACGCCACGTGTTCGTGTAGTCCCATATACATCTTTCTGTGCAAGTGTTTGTAACTTTACCAAGACTTGGCCAAATTTCTTATCATTTTGATGATTCCAGAACCTTGCAATACACACAAATTCTTATATGCTAGATGATCAACCTTTTCTGGTCGGTTCCACACCGTTTCTTTCACAATGCAATCGCATGACCAGAACTCAACTTCATCTTTAACATATACAGTTGGTTTTTGACATTTGGACATTATTCTTGATGCTCTTTCGGAAAATGAAGAAACAATTGAGAAATTCTAAAAATAGATTTTGGATGACGTCATCACACTTCACCAGCTATATACCCTACATGCATACCAGAACTTTCACTTTCTTAACTCTAGAAATGAAGAAACACAGTGTTAAGACACGTATCTCACAAACTTATATGTATGGAAATAATTGATTAAGCAAACTATAGTTTTGCCCATTGTTTCAGACCTTTGAGCTTTCATGGAAATCACATCCGGACCGTCACAGAAAAAGTTTGAGAACCCCTGGTCTAGTAAACCAACGAGTTCCATAGCGGTATCAGTTCATATTAGCTCTTCTTGGGGCCTTTTTACTATGTATATTTGTGCATTTTGTCATAATGCCATGTTATGTTTTTCCATTTTTTCACAGATTTTGAATTTAAATATTTCCAATTTCAATGTTATTCTTTTGATGTCTTTTTATATCTGATTTTAATGTAAACGTAACATGTAAAATCCCCACAATAAATTTCCATGTCATTATTGGATGAAATAAAATTGACTTGAATTTAATTTAATTGAGAAATTTCTCATAAAATGGGTAATATTCTTTCTTTTTGTTAGGGGGGGGGGGGGATATTCCACACTCTTCAATGTGTTGTTTGACAAAAGGGGTATGTGTTGTTGACGAATAAAGAATTTCATAAGAAAGGGACATATCTCCTCTAAGTTTGCAAATGTGGGAATGCCTATATGTACCTATTGTTGTGAAAATTGAGTACTTTTTTTGAACACTTCATAAGCCAAAATAGGTTACATTTAGAGCCCGTTTTGTACCCATTTTACATGCAAAAAGGAGTCCTATTTTGCAGAAAAAACAGTTCCGGAAAGTATGGAAAATAGGGGGTGTTGTTTACTCCACAAATGATCGTTTGAATGTGCAGAAGAAGTGCCAAAACACACACATAAAAAAATAAAAGGGGGGGGGGGGTTCAATTACCCCCAAAACCTCCCCCCCCCCCGGCTCCTGCGTACGCACCTGACTTGTGTTACAAATACTTTCCATGCAGCTGTGTATGCAGATATGCTACTTCAAAAATATGCGTTATAATTTTACATGTATTACCAAGTAATAGGCCTTTAATATTGTGTATGAAATTAACAAAAAGATATATATTTCATTGTTTGATGAATTCAAGATATCAAATGAAAGGAAAGTGGGTGAATATATATGCAAGGAGGGGAGCGTATAGAGTAGATCATCGAGTAGATATGAGAGAGAGAGAGAGAGAGAGAGAGAGAGATGGGATATTATAGACGCATGGAGAGGGAGAGAGAGATTTCCGTTTCAATTGTGCATCATTTTCATGCAATGTGTGCGACCACAAGGCTGTAAGTATGCCCCCCCCCCCCTGTCGCTCGAATCGACGTGCTAATATAATGCTAAACCCTAACCCTAAAAGATGTCATAAACGATTGAATCATGCCGGGACAACTCGGCCCCGTATTCGCAATTGTCCCCGGGCCCGAGTTATCCCGATTCCCTAATTGAGCACCTTATCGGAGAGAAGTGAGTGTACACCATAGAGATATATACTTAAAGGACAAGTCCACTCGAAAAATAAGTTACTTTCAATACAAGCAGAAAAATCAGACAAACCAATCAAAAAAAGTTTGAGCAAAATCGGATAACTAATAAGAAAGTTATGAATTTTTGAAAAAGTATGTAAAACTATGGAACAATGAGATTCACGACACAAATTGCCAAGATAGTTATCAGTTTGTGACGTCATGTCCTCACAACTTATCAATTGCTTTATATAGTTTAATCCCATTAATTTCCCTTTTTATCCCCCAAAACTTGATTTCCCCATGCCTTTGCCCAGGTTATATGATTTGTATCATATTGCGTGCATGACATTTCCCAATTTTTTTAATGAATTTTGAAGAATTGATACTATTTTCCGAATATTGTATTTCATAATTATTGATTTTTATATAAATATAGTTTATCAAAATTCAATTTTTCATGATTTAACTGGACAAAAATTACTCTTTATTTGTGCATCCACACAAAAACATATTACTAACAATCTAACTTGGATGCTGGTGTGAAGAAATAAGATTCTTAGGGTGAAAATAGGAAATTTATATTATTAATATAAAGAAAATAATTAGTGGATAGTGAGGACCATACGTCACAGACTCATGAGTGAGTTGCCAATTTGTGTAGTGATTTAAAAAAAAATAATGTCATTAAAAATTCATAACTTTCTTATTAGTCATCCGATTTTGCTCAAACTTTTTTTGATTGGTTTGTCTGATTTTTCTGGTTCTATTAAAAGTAAGTTATTTTTGGAGTGGACTTGGGCTTTAATAAGTGTTAGTAGTATATATCTCTATGGTGTACACCAGTCTTTCACTCCCTTGTTGTCATTGTTTTTTATCGTAACAGCTAGGCTGTACTGTGCACGCAGATCTAAATCTGTATAGATTCGCACACGTACGATGCACGCGTGCGCGTGCACGACAATGTTGTTGTTCTGATCGTTTTCATCACATGTTTTGGGACAGTGCAAATAGGCATCAGCTATGTCGACGTTCAAAAGGTCGTCGTCGGTGAGTTGACTTCAATTAATTCTAACTTATCCGTTATAGACCGGCTGAACTCCTTTTGCTTGAGCCTTAATATACGAGTCCACTTAATTGAGCTTGATCTACGAGAATGCAGTGCGAAAGCAGCGCTGATCTATCTCGACTCTAGCTCGCATGCACTTGCGCTCACACAGCTGCATTAACTATCCTTGCTGTGTATTAAAAACTGTTCTAGAGCTAGATCTATTGATTTTCAACATTTCAAACACCATGCACCACTGTACAAAACTCAACTGAGTTCACTAAAAATCGGTACTTTAGTTACAATGGATAGCAGTAAAATACAATCTTTTCAACTATCCGATGTTAGAAAGAATATTTTGAAAATCGTGAGTCCACTGTCAAACTTGCCGATCAGCCACTTCGTATTTATCTGATATTGTGTGCATTACTAGTGTTCAATTGCGTTCAGTGTATGTGTTGTGTGTAATTGCTGCCTCTCAGCAAGTATACAGCGCTAGAGGTCAATACGCATTAATTTTGACTCTATCATGATTTGCTGGAGTTTTTATCTGATTAACAACCAAAGAAGACACCCCCCCCCACTCAGTGTTATTTAGGGTACGCATAGACCTATGCGTGTTCCATGCGACCCCCCCCCCCCCTTTTCAGCAAAAGTCTGGTGTGTAAAGTCAATACGGGTCGACCTTTTTCTTTTGTTATACGAGCCTTTTCAGCACCCTCCCCCCCTTTTTTTTAGCAAAAGTCCGGTGTAAAGTCAATACGGGTCAACCTTTTTCTTTTGTTACGAAAAGGACATTTTGGTAACACGCATGGGGTTTGTCCGTTCTCGGAGCGGGGGGGGGGGGGGGGGCGGGAGAAGACACTGCAGCATCAAAAGTTGGACGGGGGCGCGATTTCAGCACGTACGCGGGCCACAGGCGCTGTTAATTCTCTTAGATGCGCCATGCACTGTCATGAGTAGTGGACAGTAATGCAGTGTGCAATTAGGGCCTTTGCGTTTGTCATGTCCACATACCGGTAGACAGCGTATTTTCAGCGATTTGCGCCACAGGTTGTCTCATGTCGTCGGGCCAAATTTGAGAACACGTTAATCCACGATTTGAGGTCGCGTCAGAAAACTCATACCCTTTCATCAAAATGACGTCATCTTGCTATATTGCTGCGTAAATCAAAGAAAGAAGGAGAAAGTGATAAAAGAATGATAAAAACAAAGAATATACATGTAAACATAAGAGAAGGTGATAGAAGAAAGAAACAAAGAATAACATAAAGAAAGAAAGAGAAGGTGATAAAACGATAACAAATTAAAAACAAAGAATAACATGAGAAAAACAGAAAGAGAAAATGATAGAAAGATAACAGAATAACATGACAAAAGATAGAAAAAAATGATAAATGAAGAATAACATACATGTAAGAAAAAATGTAAGAAGTAAAAGAAGGAGAAATTGAACTAGAAATTTAATTCGTCATGGGGACGAATTAGGTGGTCTGTTTTCAATTTTATGATCATTAAAAAGTCAACAACAACAAAAAATGAAGAAAAAAAATTGTTGGAGACTCCCGGACTCGAACCAGGGACCTCGAGGTCGGAAGTCAAGTGCGTTACCGATATACCAAAACATTTCCCATAGCGATTACACGTAAACGGAAAATGGAATTCTCAAATCCCACATTGTAAGTGAAATATGCGCATGATCTTGGCATCTGATCGAAAAATAAAGGGCACACTTATGATAGCTTATTGTCTCAGCTACAACATATTCAAAGCTCAGCGTAAACAAAGATAAAACGACGGAGATATTGCTCGCGAAAGATGAGAATGTAGAATCCAGTTTTGAGAAAAAGTCATGTCCCATAGAGAATACACGCAAAATGTGAACAATTGACATGCCTCCTTTAATCGCAAAAATACGCCATGATGCCATTGTCAAAATGAAATATCGTGGCGACTGCATTTGTAGAGAATATTCTCAGGTAGAACATTATCAAAATTTGAAAGAAAATTGTTCAATATTTACAGAGATACAATCAATTTTACAAAAATATGCTGACGTCATAATATGCAAATTGAAATTATGAGTTTGGAGGCCATTATGATGACGTCATGAGTTAATTGAGGGTCAAATGAGACATGAAATCATATCTCCAACTCATGCTTTTTCCAACCATGATATAAAAATTGGGGTCATTTGACTATCTGAAGAGTTATTTTGATTTTTAAAATGGGATGTTTTTGATCAAATTTGCATTATATTGCCCATAGCAGCACGCGCGGATTTTGAACTTTGACGCAGGCTCACGGCCTTATGAAAGGTCAAGAGTGACTGAAATTAATGTAAATTGTCATTTACGGTAAGAGGAATCTAAATCATGTAAAAAAATTGAATTTGACTTTTTACGTACAGACGGAAAATTTTGAAATGCTTAAAATGACCTGATTCGTACTCTCCTTTAATAGTTAAGTGATTTTGAGCATTTTTAAATTTTGACGCACGCGTACGCGCGCGTCGTGACCTTTATGTGACCTTTGATGACATGACCTGTTGACCTTTGACCTGAAGTATATGTGATATGAATATGAATGACCTTTGCTTATGCATCATGGAGATATGATGGATAACGTGATTTCACAAAATGGCGCCTGGATGACGTCACGATAACCTGATGTCTGATGACCTTGAAAATGTTCCTGTCACGTCTCATGACAATGACCTATGACTGTGTCAAAATTGAAAGAAACTAACACAACCAATCTTGAGTTATCCTATGAACAAAAAAGTGTAGGAAATAAATAAAAATAAAGAATAAATAATAATAATAAAAGAAAATTCTGACGAAAACAATAGGTGATCTGTTTTCAACAGACCACCTAATAAGCGTGCGCGGGGGCCATAAGGCCCATAACGTCTTGAGGATGGGCATCAACTACAAATAAAAAAGGGTATAGTAGTGAACGGGACAGGTTGAATGTAGCCAATTTGCATTGTTAGAAGACCGGAATGGCGTCCTCGTCCACACAAACGAGGCCCCATTGAGCATGTAACTGTCAACGTCGAGATGGCATTGGAAGTTGAGATATCTTCATGTTTTCCATCTATTTTGTTATGAATAGTTGGATTTGTCAAAATGTTCACATGAATTGTTGAAACTTTTTTAAATATCATATGGGACAAAAGGGTGTCCCGGGGAGGGTTGATATGGGGACGTGGAAAATATGGGACGATCCTGTATAATACGGGACATCTGGTCACCCTGAATTTTGATTCTTTGCAAAATTTGTTACACTTACAGTGCAGTTTAACTTTTTCTTCTTCCGCCTCCCTATTATAGGCAGTAAGTTATTTGATACCATCTAAGAATATCATATAGTGCAATGATTTGGCAAGTAATTGATAGAAAAAAGTCTAACAGTGGACCACTAGACGTTACTGTATATGAGATGATGTTTGAAGGTTTGCATGGTGGTATGAATAATCACGGCAGAGGTTTATTTACACATGGTGTACCGTAAACCTCTGCCGTGGTTACTGTATATGTCATGCACTGTCAGTCTGAAAAATAACTTGAACCAGATGAACTTTTGTTTTAGGCAGCTACATGAACATTTTGTTCCCAAATAGAGTGTAGTAGTGCATTTTGACAAATTAGGTTTGGTTGACCCTGCAGCATCTCTAATGCTACGGTCACAAAGGTTCGTACGAACGATAATTTCGTACAAATCTCTGTTTTTCCATTGTCTTCCCGAATTTCCATTGTCTGAATATCGTTTGTACGGGGTTCGTAGCAGTTCCTAATGGCATTTGTGACTGAGGCTTTACATCTTTCCTGCAATTACAAAGTCCCTGAAATATTTTTGTTTTCTACTTGTCTCATGAGTATTTTTTTTCTTCCAATTTCATTTCTTTTCAGATTGGAAGTAATCCAGAGCACATCATCAATATGTTAAAATATTGCATATCTCCGGATATATATCTCCCACATATGGAATGTGGAGGTACTCTTCTACAGTTACTGGACATACTAGGCAAAGATTCCAACAGGGAAGAGAGCGTGGAAGAATCTGAGAGGGAAGAAGAAGAACTAGTGCCAGTGAAAATTGAGTATGAAGAAGAAGAACTTCAAGAAGGAGAAGAGAAGGAACCAGATAGTGGTGACAGTGATGACAATAATGTTCACAAAGTACTAGTGCCAGTGAAAATTGAGCAAGAAGAAGAAGAGAAGGAACCAGAAAGTGGTGACAGTGACGACAATGATGTTCCCAAAGAACTAGTGCCAGTGAAAATTGAGTATGAAGAAGTAGAACTTCAAGAAGAAGGAGAAAAAGAACCAGATAGTGGTGACAGTGACGACAATGATGTTCCCAAAGAACTAGTGCCAGTGAATATTAAGTTTGAAGAAGAAGAACTTCAAGAAGAAGAAGAAACTGTGGAGACAAATAAATCTGTAAATGAAGGAGTAACTGAAGAATGGGATCCAACAAATGACATTGATTTTTATGTACAGCTGTTTACTTCTGAAGGCGGTTTAAAAGAAGCGGATGTAAATCAAAGTGGTAGACAAAAGTCAGCTTCCAGCATCAGAAAAAAGGGTAAATTATGTGTTGAGTATCAAAACAAGAAGGAAGAAGTAAATGAAAAAGAACAAGAAGAAAACGATGATGAAGAAGAAGAAGATGATGATGAAGAAGAAGAAGATGACACAGAAGAAGAAGAAGAGAAGGAACCAGATGGTGTTGACAGTGATGACAATGGTGTTCACAAAGTGCCAGTGAAAATTCATCATGATAAAAATACAAAAAATGAAAAGCACAAATCTAATGATGAGAAGTTGCATCCTGTTGTTACTGTGGAGACAAGTAAATCTTTAGATGAAGGAGTAACAGAAGAATTGGATCCCCAACATGACATTGATGCTCCTGTAGAGCTGTTTACTTCTGATGGCCGTTCAAAAGAAGCAGATGGGAAACAAAGTGGTAGACAAAAATCAGCTTCCAGCATCAGGAAAAAGGGTAAATTATGTTTTGAGTATCTACATGTATATATTATTTGTATTTGGTTCTCTATTCGTATTTTCAAAAGCATCCACCTGTAGGCCTACATTCATTGCTTAAGCCTTTGTAGCTTTAACTTGCAAGTCCTGTTTTTGAAGCACAAAAATATGTCTTTATTGTCATTGTATAGCATGTCAATCAAGTGATTTTTGCAAACCATGAAATACAGTAAAAACTTATTTAGGCCATTAAAAAAAATATACATGTTTAGCGTCCCCGCCCGCTTCCTTTTTGGGGGCCGCCTCCTATTTTTTTTTTTTTTTTTTATTTATTTTTTTTTTAAAGAAAAAAAAAACACGAAAAACACTGCTTAAAATGGATCTATTTCTGATTTAAAAAAAAAAAAAAAAAAATGTCGGCGGTCATCTTGAAAAATAGCCCGACTGTCAGGGAAAATGTACCGAGCGGCCATTTTGAAATAAAATATAAAAAGGGCCTCCTCCTTCCTATTTTTCGAAAAAACAGGACGCTAAACATGTTTTTTTTTTTATTTGGCCTTACTGAGCCTAATTTTATTGTCATCTCAGACTAATAAATAAACGAGTTATGATTTTGATTTTATTTATCGTTACAGAGTCTTAAAATGATCTCTAGAGTTCAAATGATTAAAAGAATTGGCCAGGGTCAGTTGCAATCGCAGATCATGATTAATGTCCAAGTGCAATGTTTAAATGAGCGTTTCTTCAAATTGTCTGCTACATTCCCAGAATTTGATATGCCTTACCGTATGTGAATTATCTGCTACATTCCCAGAATTACTTAAACAATTACGTACAATTTGATATGCCTTATCTGAAATGTATACCCTACAAATTTCAATTTTCCTTTTGTTAACCTTTTTCATTTTATCCTTTACCTACTAGGGAAACGGTTCCGAATTACAAGGCACTGTGAAATATGTTCTGCATCTACTGATGACATGTCAAAGCATCTTGAAAGGACACATAAACTGTCGAAGGAGGAAAGGCAGAAATATCTATTGGCTGCACGCGGCAGGTAAAATGGATTTTTATTTACTTTTTTGTAATTTGTGACCATGTGACCATAAAGAGCATTAATATAGCTGTTAGAATCCATCAATTGTAAGAGTAGTCGTTGATTAAGTTGAGAATTAGACTGTTGTGGTAGTCTAAAATCACTCAGTAACAGTAATAAAATGGGTGAATATCCACCAATTAATGAATTTTGTTTAAAAAATATTTTGTCATGATATCGATTGTTACCTGTAGAGATAATTTTGTATGTGCTCTGCTATAAGAAATTTGTCATGATATTGTAATCATAATCATGAACATCTTGTTTGTGCTTCATGAGAACATTCAGAAACACGCACAGAGATAATTTTGTATGTGCTCTATAAGAAATTTGTCATGATATATTGTAATCATAATCATGATTATCTTGTTTGTGCTTCATGAGAACATTCAGAAACACGCACAGAGATAATTTTGTATGTGCTCTATAAGAAATTTGTCATGATATATTGTAATCATAATCATGATCATCTGGTTTGTGCTTCATGAGAACATTCAGAAACACGCACAGAGATAATTTTGTATGTGCTCTATAAGAAATTTGTCATGATATATTGTAATCATAATCATGATCATCTTGTTTGTGCTTCATGAGAACATTAAAAAACAGGCACATTTTCAAGCATGACAGTTTGATTTATCGTATGATTCATTTAATGTTTTACATATTCTTTTTCCACAGAATCCCAATTAGAAGAAGAGCGATGATTGAGAATCCCAGTACCGGTAGAAAGCAAAGCAAAAGAGCAGACTGTCCATTGTGCCAGGGAAAAAATTATACTTCATTACGAAACCACTTCAAAACCAAACATGGACTTGAGGCCAATGAAGCAAAAGAAATCCGTAAGAGAATGAAACAAGGTAATCCTTTATTGATATGTTGTTACATTCGGTCTTGATGTTGCTTAACCCTAAAAAGACAGGATCCATTTGTTATTTTCTCTGGAGCGAGCAGTTTCCCGTAAACCTTCCACCTCCCTGGAATCCCAGTTCTCTGCCATAAAGTCAAAATAAACTAGCCAGTTAAAGGTTTCATATCCATCTTAAACTGATTTGTAATTATGATAGTGGTAGGGTGTTGAATGAATGAATGAATGTTCAATAGGGTGTGGCAGTAGTGCAACTGAAAGACTGTGCTGTAAGAAGGTGAATGAAAAGGGAACATGAACTGGGAAAATGAATATGCAAATGAAGAATGCAAATATATAAATGAATATGTAATAGTGGATAAGGAAGAAAGTAAGAAATTTACTAACTGAAATATAAAGACAAATTTAAAGTGTTACACTAATTAGATGTATTCTATGTCCATGTATATTACCTACATACTTTAAGAATTGAATACTTGCTATATCATGGTACAGGTGTAAAACTGGGTGAAGCTTATCAGCTAGGAACAGATGCAGCAGATCCTGAGAGGGAAGAACCTGAGAGGGAAGAAGATATGAAGGAACATCAGGAGAGCTTAGAAGATGCAGGAATGAACAAGAAGCAGAGACAGACAGAAGAGGAGAGCGGTGATGAGGATAACGAAGATGATGGGGGTGATGACAAGGATGAAGACTGGGTGCCTCCAGGAGATTGGAAAAACACAAGGCAACAGGAATGTGATAGAACAAATGTAGAAAAGGAAAACAAGAAGGAAGAAGAAAATGAAAAAATAGAAGAAAATGAAGAAGACAATGATCAGGAAGAAGAAGAAGAAGTTCAAAAAGAAGAAGATGACAATGAAGGTGAAGGGGAGGAGGAAGAAGACGATGACACCGAAGAAGGAGAGAAGGAACCAGAGAGTGTTGACAGTGATGACAATGACGTTCACAAAGTACTAGTGCCAGTGAATATTGAGCATGAAAAATGTACAGAGAATGAAAAGCATGAATCTAAGGATGAGAAGTTGAATCCTGTAGAAACTGTGGAGACAAGTAAATCTTTAGATGAAAGAGAAACAGAAGAATTGGATCCAAAAAATGACATTGATGCTTCTGTAGAGCGGTTTACTCCTGATGATGGTTCAAAAGAAGCAGATGGGAAACAAAGTGGTAGACAAAAATCAGCTTCCAGCATCAGGAAAAAGGGTAAATTATGTTTTGAGTATCTATATATTATTTGTATACAGTACATGGTACTCTCTTTGTATTTTTAAAAGCATCCCCATTTACATTCATTGCTGCCTTTGTAGCTTTAACTTGCAAGTTCTGTTTTTGACGCACAAATACACATTTTATTGTCATTCTATAGCATGTTAATTGAGTGATTTTTGCAAACCATGAAATACAGCTTACAAACTGATATGTATCTGTTTAAATACTTATTTACTGAGCATAATTTTATGGTTATCTCAGACTAATGAATATACGAGTTATGATTTTGATTTTATTTATTATCACAGAGCCTTAACCCTATTTAGCCCAGGCTATTTTGAAACTGCATAGCCCAGGGGGGGGGGGGGGGGGGGGGCTTCTAAGGCCCCCCCCTCTGATCTTGGATGTGAAACGCCCGATCGCCGCGAAAATTTGCATACATGTCAAGTGAAGTGTATAGAATACTATGGTAATGTCATTTTTTTTTTGAAAAATTCACTCATTTGCATATTTATGGTAATTTATTCAAATAAGGTCATAACATTCACATTCTTGCCCATAAATCAGACATTATTCATATTTAAGCATTTTTTCTCACTACATATATTTCTAAGACCATTTGGAATAATAATACAACACAAAAAATTGAAAAACCAGGGTTATTCCTTATGTTATCTATTGTTTTGATAATTTCTTACGTATTTCTTTGTTTTTTTAACTTATGTATTTCATTGTTTTTGTTGTTTTATTTCATTTCCAACTATAATCCAACTATTTTGACCCCAAAATAAACACCCAAACTATAAAGAAGACCAAATAACCATTCTTTTATCTCTTTATTTGAAAAATGAGATTTCCATATGTTTTGTACACAAATCACAAAAATTAGCAATTTTTCGGGCTGACATGCAAAGACAAAACAACACGTGACTTTGTAATGGTAGGTCCGATTTTCGAAAAATTTCTTTCAAAAAATGCGCAAGACTCAAAAGAAAAAAGTCACAACATTTCAGTGCAAGATTTTCTTGCGTTAAAAAATTATCGCGAAAAATGTCGAGGGGGGGGGCTTCTAAAGCCCCCCCCCCCCCCCCCCCCCCCCGGGCTAAATAGTGTTAAAATGACTTCTATTGGTCAAATGGTTATTAAAATTGGCCAGGGTCAGTTGCAATCGCATATCATGATTAATGTCTAATTGAATTACTTGAACAATTACTTAAAATTCAATATCTGAATTGTATACCCTACACATTTCATATTTCCTTCTGTTTATCCTTTACCTACTAGGGAAACGGTTCCGAATTACAAGGCACTGTGAAATATGTTCTGCATCTACTGATGACATGTCAAAGCATCTTGAAAGGACACACAAACTGTCGAAGGAGGAAAGGCAGAAATATATATTGGCTGCACGTGGCAGGTAATTTTTTTTTTTTTGGGGGGGGGGGGGAGGAGGGGGGTGTTCTTATTTCAAGAGCAGGTACTTTGTATATTCTGAAGATACATGTAGGGGTAATAATACATAATGTTTTGCAGTTTTATTGACATTTTTTGTGATTGTAATTTGTGACCATGTGAGAGCATTATTAATATAACTATAATACAGATAATTACAGAATCCATCAATTGTAAGAGAATTTGTTGATTAGATTGAGAACTAGACTGTTGTGCTAGTCGAAAATCACTCAGTAACAGTATAAAAAAATGGGTGAATATCAACCTATTTATGCATTTTGTTTAACAAATAATGAAGTATGCTTTGTTTCAATATCTTGATAGACATGTAGAGATCATTTTATTTGTGCTCTATGAGAAATAGTCATGATATTGTAATCATAATCATGACCATTTTGTTTGTGCTCTATAAGAAATAGTCATGATATCGTAATCATAATCATGATCATTTTATTTATACTTTATGAGAACAGTCAGAAAAACACACATTTTAAAGCAGGACAGCTATGCTGCTATGATAGTTTGATTTATTGTATGATTTATTTAATGTTTTACATATTCTTTTTCCACAGAGTCCCCATTAGAAGAAGAGCAATGATTGAGAATCCAAGTTCCGGTAGAAAGCAAAGCAAGAGAGAAAACTGTCCGTTGTGCGAAGGAAAACATTATACTTCATTACGAAACCACTTCAAAACCAAACATGGACTTGAGGCCAATGAAGCAAAAGAAATCCGTAAGAGAATGAAACAAGGTAATCCTTTATTGATATGTTGTTACATTCGGTCTTGATGTTGCTTAAAGACATCGTTTAACAATGTTATATCTGTGATGCAAGCCCCTACATGTTATCAGTGTCTGTGGTATGGTGTCATATTGAACCCTAAAAAAATTAAATCGCGCTTCAAAATGATCATGACGTGCCTCTAAACAGTAAAAATCTTTGAGTGACCGCTTTTTATCATACCGGTACTCGTTTTACCCAATAGATTGTAATGTCATGATAACCGTTAGGAAAAAAAAAAAAAAAAAAAAAAAAATTGATTTTGATTTTTAATCATAAATATCTTGATAATCAGACAGGCAATCGGCTTGTAAAAGTCATGGGGTTCCTGACTAACCTAAAGTTTTATAATTATAATTGCAGCATGAGCTAAATCCAAGATTTTATTTACTGAGCAGAAGATGTGTTGAGATTTTTCTCATGGTCATCTCAGAATAATGAATAAATAATTTATACTTTTGATTTTATTTATTATTGCAGAGTCTTAAAATGACTTCTCCAGTTTATAAATGATTAAAAGAATTGGCCAGGGTAAGTTTCAATCGCATATCATGATTAATGTACAATCGCAATGTTTATATGAGTGTGTGTCTGCTACATTCCTACAATTATTTAAATCACAATTTACAATTTTTCATGCCTTATCTGAAATGTATACCCTACAAATTTCAATTTACCTTCTGTTAAAAGTTTTTTATCTTATCCTACACCTACTAGAGAAACAGTTCAGAACTACAAGACGCTGTACAATATGTTCTGCATCTACTGATGACATGTCAAAGCATCTTGCAAGGACACACAAACTGTCGAAGGAGGCAAGGCAGAAACATTATACTTCTTTACTAAACCCCCTAAAATCCAAACATGGACTTGAGACCAATGAAGCAAAGGAAATCCGTAAGCATAAATCTAAGGATGAGAAGTTGCATCCTGTGGAAACTTCGGAGACAAGTAAATCTTTAGATGAAAGAGAAACAGAAGAATTGGATCCAAAAAAATGACATTGATGCTTCTGTAGAGCTGTTAACTTCTGATGGCTGTTCAAAAGAAGCGGATATGAAACAAAGTGGTAGACAGCAATCAGCTTCCAGCATCAGGAAAAAGGGTAAATTATGTGTTAAGTATCTATATATTATTTGTATTTGGTACTCTCTTCGTCTTTTTAAAAGCATCCACCTGTAGGCCTACATTCATTGCTTAAGCCTTTGTAGCTTTAAAGGTACAATGTCCCATTTGCAGGCTAAAAAAATGAAAAGCTTAAATTTCAACGGCATTTGAAAGATAACAGTTATTTAGAACTTCCCTAAAAAGGTGGGGCTTGAAAATGTCTTCAAGTGAGAAAATAACGACTATTAGTTGTCAAATTGACTTAGGAGCTATAGAGCCAATAAGTAATAGTCTTGATTTTCGGACCATTGTACTGAATGGTCATACGTTTTATGCTGCACAAAGATTCAATCAGTTTCATTTTGGCCATCACAAGAAGTGGGTTAATGATGTAGACAAATGCTCATGTACCCTTTAAAGCTTCATGTACATGTTATTACCAAAGAAGAAAAAAAGACAGTCAGTCACTCAATAGTGTCTGACAGTGAAGTCTAGCAAGTGAACGGTTTTCCTTGCATAATTAGAATATAAGAACACTTCTAACGTTTAAATTTCACTGATAGGACTAAAGCTATGGTCACAAATCAGAGCAGCGACCGACCGATCAGTAGCCTGCTCGGTCACTGCTCGAATTAGGCATCGCCCAGCGATTAGGTCGGTCACCGGCCGGCGACCGCCCAGGCACCGTGCATATTTTGGGCGGCGAGTGAAAAGTGAGCAGGCGCCGCCCAAATTTTAGCTCCGCGCTAAAACTTCAGCAGCGACCGAGCGATGCCCTAAAAACGACCAGTGCCTGGGCGGCCGCCGCTCGGTGGCCAGGCAGCCGCCGGGCAGAATTGGTTAAAAACTCGCCGCTCGGCCGCCGAGCAGTTTACTTTTGAGTAATGTGACCATAGCAATACATGACATATTTATAATTCATGCAAAGTCCACAGAATTTGAGGTTGGCCTCAATAGGAACAAACTACCTTTAACTTGCAAGTCCTGTTTTTGACGCACAAAGACACATTTTATTGTCATTCTATAGCATGTTAATTGAGTGATTTTTGCAAACCAACCATGAAATACAGTTTACAAACTGATATGTATCTGTTTAAAAACTTATTTACTGAACGTAATTTTATGGTTATCTTAGACTATTGAATATACAAGTTATGATTTTGATTTTATTTATTATCACAGAGCCTTAAAATGACTTCTGTTGTTCAAATGATTATAAGAATTGGCCAGGGTCTGTTGCAATCGCATATCATGATTAATGTCCAATTAAATTACTTAAACAATTACTTACAATTCAATATCTGAATTGTATACCCTACAAATTTCATATTTCCTTCCGTTTATCCTTTACCTACTAGGGAAACGGTTCCGAATTACAAGGCACTGTGAAATATGTTCTGCATCTACTGATGACATGTCAAAGCATCTTGAAAGGACACACAAACTGTCAAAGGAGGAAAGGCAGAAATATATATTGGCTGCACGTGGCAGGTAAAAACAAAAAATATTTCAAGAGCAGGTACTTTGTATATTCTGAAGATACATGTAGGTGTAATAATACATAATGTTTTGCATTTTTATTGACATTTTTTGTGATTGTAATTTGTGACCATGTGAGAGCATTATTAATATAACTGTAATACAGATAATTACAGAATCCATCAATTGATTAGATTGAGAACTAGAACGTTGTGCTAGTCGTAAATCACTCAGTAACAGTATAAAGAATGAGTGAATATCAACCTATTTATGCATTTTGTTTAACAACTAATGAAGTATGCTTTGTTTCAATATCTTGATTGACATGTAGATATCATTTTGTTTGTGCTCTATGAGAAATAGTCATGATATTGTAATCATAATCATGATCATTTTGTTTGTGCTCTATAAGATATAGTCATGATATTGTAATCATAATCATGATTATTTTGCTTGTGCTCTATAAGAAATAGTCATGATAATGTAATCATAATCATGACCATTTTGTTTTTGCTCTATAAGATATAGTCATGATATTGTATTCATAATCATGATTATTTTGCTTGTGCTCTATAAGAAATAGTCATGATATTGTAATCATAATCATGATCATTTTGTTTGTGCTCTATAAGATATAGTCATGATATTGTAATCATAATCATGATTATTTTGCTTGTGCTCTATACGAAATAGTCATGATATTGTAATCATAATCATGACTATTTGTTTGTGCCCTATAAGAAATAGTCATGTCAGTCATGGTATTATAATCATAATCATGATCATTTTGTTTGTGCTCTATAAGATATAGTCATGATATTGTAATCATAATCATGATTATTTTGTTTGTGCTCTATAAGAAATAGTCATGTCAGTCATGATATTGTAATCATAATCATGATCATTTTGTTTGTGCTCTATAAGAAATAGTCATGTCAGTCATGATATTGTAATCATAATCATGATCATTTTGTTTGTGCTCTATAAGATATAGTCATGATATTGTAATCATAATCATGATTATTTTGCTTGTGCTCTATAAGAAATAGTCATGATATTGTAATCATAATCATGATCATTTTGTTTGTGCTCTATAAGATATAGTCATGATATTGTAATCATAATCATGATTATTTTGCTTGTGCTCTATAAGAAATAGTCATGATATTGTAATCATAATCATGACCATTTTGTTTGTGCTCTATAAGAAATAGTCATGTCAGTCATGATATTGTAATCAAAATCATGATCATTTTGTTTGTGCTCTATAAGATATAGTCATGATATTGTAATCATAATCATGATCATTTTGTTTGTGCTCTATGAGAAATAGTCATGATATTGTAATCATAATCATGACCATTTTGTTTGTGCTCTATGAGAAATAGTCATGATATTGTAATCATAATCATGATCATTTTGTTTGTGCTCTATAAGAAATAGTCATGATATTGTAATCATAATCATAATCATTTTTTTTTGTGATCTATAAGAAATAGTCAAAATCAGGACAGCTATGCTGCTATGATAGTTTGATTTATCGTATGATTTATTCAATGTTTTACATATTCTTTTTCCACAGAGTCCCCATTAGAAGAAGAGCTATGATTGAGAATCCAAGTTGCGGTAGAAAGCAAAGCAAAAGAGAAAACTGTCCGTTGTGCGATGGAAAACATTATACTTCATTACAGAACCACTTCAAAACCAAACATGGACTTGAGGCCAATGAAGCAAAGGAAATACGTAAGAGAATGAAACAAGGTAATCCTTTATTGATATGTTGTTACATTCTGTCTTGCTGTTGCGTAACCCTAACAAGAAAAGGGTCCATTTGTTATTTTCTCTGGAGCGAGCAGTTTCCCGTAAACCTTCCACCTCCCTGGAATCCCAGTTCTCTTGCCATAAAGTCAAAATAAACTAGCCAGTTAAAGGTTTCATATCCATCTTAAACTGATTTGTAATTATGATAGTGGTAGGATGTTGAATGAATGAATGTTCAATAGGGTCTGGCAGTAGTGCAACTGAAAGACTGTGCTGTAAGAAGGTGAATGAAAAGGGAACATGAACTGGGAAAATGAATATGCAAATGAAGAATGCAAATATATAAATGAATATGTAATAGTGGATAAGGAAGAAAGTAAGAAATTTACTAACTGAAATATAAAGACAAATTCAAAATGTTACACTAATTAGACGTATTCTATGTCCATGTATACCTACATACTTTAAGAATTGAATACTTGCTATATCATGGAACAGGTGTAGAACTGGGTGAAGCTTATCAGCTAGGAACAGATGCAGCAGATCCTGAGAGGGAAGAACCTGAGAGGGAAGAAGATATGAAGGAACATCAGGAGAGCTTAGAAGATGCAGGAATGAACAAGAAGCAGAGACAGACAGAAGAGGAGAGTGATGATGAGGATAACAAAGATGATGAAGGTGATGACAAAGATGAAGACTGGGTGCCTCCAAGAGATTGGAGAAACACAAGGCAACAGGAATATTATGGAACAAATGTAGAAAAGGAAAACAAGAAAGAAGAAGAAAATGAAAAAAAAAGAGAAGAAGAAGAAAATGATGAAGAAGAGGAAGATGACAACAAAGGAGAAGAGGAGGAGGAAGAAGAAGGAGGAGAACAACTTCAAGCAGAAGAGAAGGAACCAGATAGTGTTGACAGTGGTGACAATGATGTTTACAAAGTACTAATGCCAGTGAAAATTCATCATAAAACAAATACAGAAAATGAAAGGCATGAATCTAAGGATGAGAAGTTGCATCATGTAGATACTGTGGAGACAGGTAAATCTTTAGATGAAAGAGAAACAGAAGAATTGGATCCAAAAAATGACATTGATGCTTCTGTAGAGCTGTTTACTCCTGATGATGGTTCAAAAGAAGCAGATGGGAAACAAAGTGGTAGACAAAAATCAGCTTCCAGCATCAGTACAATGGGTAAATTATGTGTTGAGTATCTATATATTATTTGTATTTGGTACTCTCTTCGTATTTTGAAAAGCATCCCCATTTACATTCATTGCTAAAGCCTTTAGCTTTAACTTGCAAGTCCTGTTTTTGACGCACAAAAACACATTTCATTGTCATTCTATAGCATGTTAATTGAGTGATTTTTGCAAACCAACCATGAAATACAGTTTACAAACTGATATGTATCTGTTTAAAAACTTATTTACTGAGCATAATTTTATGGTTATCTCAGACTAATGAATATACTGTACGAGTTATGATTTTGATTTTATTTATTATCACAGGGCCTTAAAATGACTTCTATTGTGTCAATGATTATTAGAATTGGCCAGGGTCAGTTGCAATCGCATATCATGATTAATGTCTTAAAAAATTACTTACAATTCAATATCTGAATTGTATACCCTACAAATTTCATATTTCCTTCCGTTTATCCTTTACCTACTAGGGAAACGGTTCCGAATTACAAGGCACTGTGAAATATGTTCTGCATCTACTGATGACATGTCAAAGCATCTTGAAAGGACACACAAACTGTCGAAGGAGGAAAGGCAGAAATATATATTGGCTGCACGTGGCAGGTAAAAAAAAAATCTTATTTCAAGAGCAGGTACTGAAGATACATGTAGGTGTAATAATACATAATGTTTTGCATTTTTATTGACATTTTTTGTGATTGTAATTTGTGACCATGTGAGAGCATTATTAATATAACTGTAATCTGGATAATTACAGAATCCATCAATTGTAAGAGAATTTGTTGATTAGATTGAGAACTAGACTGTTGTGCTAGTCGAAAATCAATCAGTAACAGTATAAAAAATGGGTGAATATCAACCTATTTATGCATTTTGTTTAACAAATAATGAAGTATGCTTTGTTTCAATATCTTGATAGACATGTAGAGATCATTTTGTTTGTGCTCTATGAGAAATAGTCTTGATATTGTAATCATAATCATGATCATTTTGTTTGTGCTCTATAAGAAATAGTCATGATATTGTATTCATAATCATGATTATTTTGCTTGTGCTCTATAAGAAATAGTCATGATATTGTAATCATAATCATGATCATTTTGTTTGTGCTCTATAAGAAATAGTCATGATATTGTATTCATAATCATGATTATTTTGCTTGTGCTCTATAAGAAATAGTCATGATATTGCAATCATAATCATGATCATTTTGTTTGTGCTCTATAAGAAATAGTCATGATATTGTAATCATAATCATGATTATTTTGCTTGTGCTCTATAAGAAATAGTCATGATATTGTAATCATAATCATGACCATTTTGTTTTTGCTCTATAAGAAATAGTCATGTCAGTCATGATATTGTAATCATAATCATGATCATTTTGTTTGTGCTCTATAAGAAATAGTCATGATATTGTAATCATAATCATGACCATTTTGTTTTTGCTCTATAAGAAATAGTCATGATAGTGTAATCATAATCATGATCATTTTGTTTGTACTTCATGAGAACATTCAGAAAAACACACATTTTAAAGCAGGACAGCTATGCTGCTATGATAGTTTGATTTATTGTATGATTTATTTAATGTTTTACATATTCTTTTTCCACAGAGTCCCCATTAGAAGAAGAGCAATGATTGAGAATCCAAGTTCCGGTAGAAAGGAGAGCAAGAGAGAAAACTGTCCGTTGTGCGAAGGAAAACATTATACTTCGTTACAAAACCACTTCGAAACCAAACATGGACTTGAGGCCAATGAAGCAAAGGAAATCCGTAAGAGAATGAAACAAGGTAATCCTTTATTGATATGTTGTTTCATTCTATCTTGCTGATGCTTAAAGGCATCGTTTAACAATGTTATATCTGAGATGCAAGGCCCTACATGTTATCAGTGTCTGTGGTATGGTGTTATATTGAACCCTAAACAAAATTGCGCTTCAAAATGATCATGACGTGCCTCTAAACAGTAAAAATCTTTAAGTGACCAGTTTTTCTCATACTCATTTCCCATATAGATTGTAGTCATGAAAACCGTTAGGAAAAAAAAAAATTGATTTTGATTTTTAATCATAAATATCTTGATAATCAGACAGGGGATCAGCTTGTAAAAGTCATGGGGTTCCTGGCTGCCCTAAAGGTTTATAATTATCCCCTTGCCGAAGAAGTCGGAGGGGATATAGTAACGCTGCCGTCTGTCCTTCCTTCCTTCCTTCCTTCCGTGCGTTCGTCCGTCCGTCCGTAACAAATTTGGTTTCTGATCGATAACTTCATTAATGTTGACAGATTTTAATGAAATTTGATATGAAGGTACATGATATCAAAACACAGCCTAAGTTCAATTTCTGAGTATGTAGGTCAAAGGTCATAGCTCATTAAATATGCGAATCTGGTTTCCATTTCATAACTTGGGTAATATGTTTGACAAATTTTAATGAAATTTAATATGAAGGTACATGGTATCAAAATACATGTACAGTCTAAGTTCGATTTCTGAGTATGTAGGTCAAAGGTGAAAGGTCATAGCTCATTAAATATGCAAAAAAACCTAATTATATATGTAAAAATGTGGTTAACTTCCTTGCCTAGTAATACAATGCGTCCCAGAAAAAACGAAACCGAGAACTATCAATGTTTTATCATAACTTAGTCACAATTATAATTATTAAATGAAACATATTTGGAAAGCTTATATCCTCCTCTTTCATTTGATGCAACTCATATAATGCCAAGTTTACGCATGAGTGATTCAAATCAATTTGAAGAGAGGAAACCAAAAGGTTATTTGGCGGGCGGTATCTGAATTTCAAAGAGAAAATCACATTTCAAGAAAGTTGAGCTTCTGCCCTTTCATATGACTCCTCAATCAGGAAAAATGAGCAAGGAATGACAAAGTACTGTTTGTTTAAAGTAGTGCTTGCATTTCCATAATTTTTTATCAAACAAATTCCTTTTCACTGGGTGCCTGCCATAATACCATGCAGAATTGACAACAGACTTAACTCGGTTTCGTTGACAATCAGCCATACATACATGAAGTCTTTCGTCTACGGCTGATTGTCAACGAAATGGAGTTAAGTCTTTTGTTAACTTTGTTTGTTGCTACGGCAGGCACCCAGTGAAAACGAATTCGTTTGATAAAATTATGGAAATGCAAGCACTACTTTATATAAACAGAACTTTGTCATTCCTTGCTTGTTTTTCTTGATTGAGGTTTCATATGAAAGGGCAGAAACTCAACTTTCTAGAAATGTGATTTTCTCCTTGAAATTCAGATACCGTCCACCAAATGACTTTTTGGTTTCCTCTCTTCAAATTCATTTTTAATCACTCATGCGTGCAATATGTATTATATGAGTTGCATCAAATGAAAGAGGAGGATCTAAGCTTTCCAAATATGTGTCATTTATCAATTATAAATGTGATTAAGTTATGATAAAACATCAATAATTCTTGGTTTCGTTTTTTTCTGGGACGCATTGTATTATAATGAATAAATAAGTTATACTTTTGATTTTATTTATTATTGCAGAGTCCTAAAATGACTTCTCCAGTTTAAATGATTAAGAGAATTGGCCAGGGTAAGTTTCAATCCCATATCATGATTAATGTACAATCGCAATGTTTATATGAGTGTGTGTCTGCTACATTCCTAGAATTACTTAAATCACATATTACAATTTTTCATGCCTAATCTGAAATGTATACCCTACGAATTTCATTTTTCCTTCTGTTAAAAGTTTTTATTTTATCCTACACCTACTAGAGAAACAGTTCAGAACTACAAGAAGCTGTGAAATATGTTCTGCATCTACTGATGACATGTCAAAGCATCTTGCAAGGACACACAAACTGTCGAAGGAGGCAAGGCAGAAACATTATACTTCTTTACTAAACCCCCTAAAATCCAAACATGGACTTGAGACCAATGAAGCAAAGGAAATCCGTAAGCATAAATCTAAGGATGAGAAGTTGCATCCTGTGGAAACTTCGGAGACAAGTAAATCTTTAGATGAAAGAGAAACAGAAGAATTGGATCCAAAAAATGACATTGATGCTTCTGTAGAGCTGTTAACTTCTGATGGCTGTTCAAAAGAAGCGGATATGAAACAAAGTGGTAGACAGCAATCAGCTTCCAGCATCAGGAAAAAGGGTAAATTATGTGTTAAGTATCTATATATTATTTGTATTTGGTACTCTCTTCGTCTTTTTAAAAGCATCCACCTGTAGGCCTACATTCATTGCTTAAGCCTTTGTAGCTTTAACTTGCAAGTCCTGTTTTTGACGCACAAAAACACATTTCATTGTCATTCTATAGCATGTTAATTGAGTGATTTTTGCAAACCAACCATGTAATACAGTTTACAAACTGATATGTATCTGTTTAAAAACTTTTTTACTGACAATAATTTGATGGTTATCTCAAACTAATGAATATACAAGGCATGATTTTAATTTTATTTATTATCACAGAGCCTTAAAATGACTTCTATTGTTCAAATGATTAAAATAATTGGCCAGGGTCAGTTGCAATCGCATATCATGATTAATGTCCAATTAAATTACTTAAACAATTACTTACAATTCAATATCTGAATCGTATACCCTACAAATTTCATATTTCCTTCCGTTTATCCTTTACTAACTAGGGAAACGGTTCCGAATTACAAGGCACTGTGAAATATGTTCTGCATCTACTGATGACATGTCAAAGCATCTTGAAAGGACACACAAACTGTCGAAGGAGGAAAGGCAGAAATACATATTGGCTGCACGTGGCAGGTAATTTTTTTTTTTTTAATGAGGGGGGGAGGGGGGAGGAGGGAGGTGTTCTTATTTCAAGAGCAGGTACTTTGTATATTCTGAAGATACATGTAGGTGTAATAATGCATAATGTTTTGCATTTTTATTAACATTTTTTGTGATTGTACCGTAAGGCCTAATAAAAAAAAATTGATGACTTGGCGTAACCCGCCCGACCCTATTTTTATCGCCGACCCTACGCTTTTTTTTTTTTTTTATCCGATTGCAATTGCGTAAATATCGATATCGCAGTGGGGAAAACCCGGATGTTTGTTGCTTTCGTTCTGGGCTTTGCCGCGCCGTGTTTGGGCCAGCTCGCGCGCCGAGTGCAGCGGGCAGGTACGCCATAGTACCGCTAGGCGATTGTATCCCCAACAAGGCTTCCTATGGCGTTCAGTTCACGGGTAAATTTGGTGCTCACGTTTTATTCAGCGTTCTTCGGAAGGTGGACATTGAAGCAACAATCGGAGAAATCGTTCAAGATCTGGCCGCTGATAATTTTGTGGTTAAGAACATCAAGGCATCTAAGGAAAACTGTGGTCCGTTTTCTGATTTGCTGTTGTCTGAAACAGTGTCACTGTTATGTACATGTACATGTATGTATGCAGGGGGGGGGGGGGGGGGCCCAGGTGTATGTATGCATCCCCCAGGTCCCAAGGTGATCAAGATTTCAACAATTTCTTGCTCACTTTGCTCACACAGTGTGTGTGTCCATATATGTGTGTGTGTGTGCGTGGAGTTATTTGAACATATTGTGGTCTACCCCTCTCATCAGATCATCCCCAAGGTCTGAGGACCTATCTACACCACTGTACCCTCCCGTGCCAAAAGTATTGCAACATAGACACACACATTACACAGGAGACAAATAATTACATGAAAATGAGTGCTGTTTTAATGAATATGTAGTGCATCATTTTTTATCATACTATCAGGCACATTTTATTGATATATCAATAGTCATTTTTCATGTAAGATTCACGAGTCTCTAGTATTTTGTTGGATATCCTCGCCTTCTAATGATGGCGCGCATCCTTCTTGGCATCGTCGCGTAGAGTCCTTGCAATCTTTCTTGGGTGATGCTGCCCCAGGCCCTGAAGATAGAGCGGACCAAACCTTCCCTCGTGGTTGGTCGGTCTTTGGTGTTGGCTCTCTTGATGTCATCCCACAGATTCTCTATCGGGTTAGCATCTGGTGATTGCGCCGGCCACTGCACCCTGTTGACGCCAGTTTCGTCATACCATTGGTCCATCCTGGCTGCCCTGTGTGCCGGTGCGTTGTCATCCTGGAAGACGAACGGGTGTTGCGCGTTGCCAAAGATGTTAGCAATGGATGGAAACAAGTGGGCGTCCAGAATATCTCGATATTTGGCGTTATCAATGTTCCCATCTACGACAACAAGATCGCCAACTCCATAGAGGCCGACACATCCCCAGACCATGACTGAAACTGAACCCCTTTGGGTGTAAGTAAGGTTCCTTGGGTCGTAAGAGGTGTTAGGTTCACGCCAGACTCTTACTCTTCCGTCGTTCGAAGACAGACAAAACCTGCTCTCGTCTGAAAAGACGAAATGCCTCCAATTGTTCTCCAAAGTCCAATCCCTCACTCGGGTGGCCCACCTGATGCGTCTTAGGCGATTGACGCGAGATATCAGAATCTTTCTCCTGGAAATGCGGGCATGGAGATTGTAAGAGTACAGGCGTCTTTGTGTTGTTCTCTTTGAGATTCTGCTACCAATTCTGTCGCTCCAGTGAGCTGCCAAAGTTTGGGCTGAATCGAATTGGGTCATACGGGCCTGACGCAGAAGGTAGCGATCTTCCCGGGGCGTTGTCTTCCTGCTTCTGCCAGGTCTTGGTCGCTTGTCGGAATTTTCTGTGTCCTCGTAGCGTTTGCACACTCGGTACAACGGTTTGACCGCATACCCCAAAGCGATCAGCAATCCGAGCTACCGAAACCCCCTCCTGTCTCAATGCAACGATTTGTCGGCGTTGCTCGTTAGATAACTCGGCTGTCTTAACCATGGTGCGTGCATGAATGACTCAGTAGCATTGAATGAGAAAGTGAACAAGGTGCACATTCATTTTATACCGAAACAACGGTCATGCATGTTCAATTTCGAACAAAACACCGCTACAACAAAGAGAAGTCATTAACCACAAATTTAACGAATTTCATCATGTTGCAATACTTATGGCATGGGAGGGTATTTATGTATGTGTATGAATGGCTAATTTCATGTATGCAAATATAAGCAACAACAACAACAACAAAAAAAAAAAAAAAAAAAAAAAATCGCCCTACCTACCCTAATTTTCAGTGACCCGTTACGCCAAGTCATCAATTTTTTTTTTAGGCCTAATTTGTGACCATGTGAGAGCATTATTAATATAACTGTAATATGGATAATTATTGAATCCATCAATTGTAAGAGAATTCATTGATTAGATTGAGAATTAGACTGTTGTGCTAGTCAAAAAATCACTCAGTAACAGTATAACAAATGGGTGAATATCAACCTATTTATGCATTTTGTTTAACAAATAAGGAAGTATGCTTTGTTTCAATATAATAATAATAATAATTATAATAATAATAATACATTATTACATTTATAATACGCTTCATACAATGTTTCTAAGCCCAAGAGAAAGAAGAAAGGATAAGGAAGAAAAAGTGAGAAATACTAAAGAAACATGTTAAAAACATTAAATTACAAGTAAACAGCAAAATAGAATGTGACATTACACAAAATAAGGACTGCATCAAAATTGATTGAAATATATAAATAAATAAACCAGATATGGACTCAGAATTATAATAAACCATGTGAAATATCAAAATACAACTTAAATACAAATTATTATATTCAATATAACAATTATGCATCTTAAAATAGATATCATACAACATTATGCAATATAAATTACAATATCATTAAACTGTAAAATAAGGACTGCATCAAAATTAATTGAAATTATAAATAAACCAGATATGGAATCAGAAGTATCGTAAACACTGTGAAATATTAAAATACATGTACAACTTAAATACAAATTATTATATTCAATATAATAATTATGTATCTTAAATACAACATTATGAAATAGAAATTACAATATCATTAAACTGCAAGGTAGTATTAATTACTCTTAGAATAAATAACTTGGGGAGGGGGAGGGTAATCACAATTATGGAAATAGTTTGGTTTTCAGGAGAGACTTAAATGATTCTAATGTAGGGGCTTCTTGTACATAAATGGGGAGATTATTCCATAACTTGGGGGCAATAACTGTGAATGAGCGGTCTCCGTAGCGTGTCTTGGTGCGAGGTCCAGGTAGCAGTTGAAGGTGGGCAGTAGCATGAGAGCGTAAACGTCGAGATGCAGAGGAGGCTAATGAGGATCGGAGTGAGATGAGGTTCTGTAGGTATGAGGGGGCTTGGTTGTGGAGAGCTTTATAGACAAGGAGGATTTTGAAGACAATGCGTTCCTGTATCGGTAGCCAGTGAAGAGACTGGATGATTGGGGTAATGTGTTCAGATTTCTTGGTACGTGTGACTAGTCTAGCAGCAGTATTCTGGATGCGTTGAAGGGGTGCAATGTGGGATTGAGGTAGACCGGCTAGAAGGCTATTACAATAATCGAGGTGAGATGAGACGAATGCATGTATGAGTTTTTCCGTAGAAGGATTGTCGAGATACTTTCGGATTCTGCCAATCCTAGCAATTCCCCAAGAAGCTGTCCTGCACTTGTTGCGTATATGTTGAGTAAAGGAGAGCTGCTTGTCGAAAGTTACACCAAGATCTTGTATACACTCCGACTTCTGCACACAAACTCCAGAATGATCCAGAGGGAGAAAATCATCAGACTGCTGCCTGAACCTAGAAGACATATGCAGCATTCCAGTCTTCGCTTCATTAGGTTTCAAGTTGTTGGTTGAGGACCACGTCTTGACATCGCGTAAACAATCTGTAATTCTACTAATGGCATCTCTCCTGTCGCCGACATCAGCTCTCATAACGAGGTAAAGCTGGGTATCATCTGCGTACATGGCGTGCTGGATACCATGGTGCGAATCGATCACATGGCAAAGAGGACCAGTATAGAGGGTAAATAACAGGGGGCCCACTACCGACCCCTGAGGCACTCCCCAACGGAGTTACTCTCTGGAAACGACCACTAAGATAAGACTTTATCCACTCCAGAGCAGATCCCTTTATGCCGTAGCAGATTTCGAGCCGATCGAAGAGAGTCGCGTGGTCCAGACAATCAAATGCAGATGAAAAGTCTAAAAGGACCAGACAGGCTTCAAGTCCGTTGTCAGCTGCTAACAGAAGGTCATTGGCAACCTCTAACAGGGCTGTCTCAGTTGAGTGATGATGCCGGTACGCCGACTGGTTCGCTGGGAATAAGTCGTTGGACTCCAGATAAGACCTGAGCTGAATGGATATGAACCTCTCCAACACCTTGTCAAGGAAGGGTAGGTTGGCGATAGGTCTATAGTTCTTCAAGTCATTCCTGTCGAGCGATGACTTCTTTAGAAGAGGTGTAATGAGGCAAGTCTTAAACGCCTCGGGGACTTCACCAGACATGAGTGAGAGGTTGATTGTCGATGTGATGATCGTCAACAGTTCGTCAACGCAAGTCTTTACGAGCCACGATGGCACCGGGTCCAAGCTGCATAATTTAGGGTTGAGCGAGTCAATGAGTATCTTGATAGACATGTAGAGATCGTTTTGTTTGTGCTCTATGAGAAATAGTCATGATCATAATCATGATCATTTTGTTTGTGCTCTATAAGAAATAGTCATGATATTGTAATCATAATCATGATCTTTTTGTTTGTACTTTATGAGAACATTAAAGCAGGACAGCTATGCTGCTATGATAGTTTGATTATCGTATGATTTATTTAATTTTTTTCATATTCTTTTTCCACAGAGTCCCCATTAGAAGAAGAGCTATGATTGAGAATCCAAGTTCCGGTAGAAAGCAAAGCAAAAGAGAAAACTGTCCGTTGTGCCAGGGAAAACATTATACTTCATTACAAAACCACTTCGAAACCAAACATGGACTTGAGGCCAATGAAGCAAAGGAAATCCGTAAGAGAATGAAACAAGGTAATCCTTTATTGATATGTTGTTACATTCTGTCTTGATGTTGCTTAACCCTAAAAAGACAGGGTCCATACTGTCCATTTGTTATTTTCTCTGGAGCGAGCAGTTTCCTGTAATCCTTCCACCGCCTGGAATCCCATTTCTCTGCTATTAAGTCAAAATAAACTAGCCTGTAAGGTTTCATATCCATCTTAAACTGATTTGGAATTAAGCTAGTGGTAGGATGTTGAATGAATGTTCTAGTCTATGTCCATGTATACGTATATCTTGCTATCTCATGGTACAGGGGGGCGTTTCACGAAACTTGTCATCAGTGACAAATGACAGTTTTTGTTATAAGCTACTGAAATCCTTGCTTCTGATTGGTTATCAGCAGATTTGTCACTGATTTTTGTAATTTGTCATTGAAAAAAGGCTTTGTGAAACGGGGCCCAGGTGCAGAACTGGATGAAGCTCATCAGCTAGGAACAGATGCAGCAGATCCTGAGACCAATGACCTGCTCAGCAGGTACCGCTCGTTTATTAATCTTGCCTGTGACACTACCTATGGGGAATCCTCATCATCTACTCAACATTGTAGGCAGTTAAAGAAAATGTGCGAGATGGCATTTTCAAAACTGCTCAAAGGAGGCCTGACCCCCAGAATAAATGTAGGTATGCTGAAAGATTTCCTGCCTAGCTAACCAATTTTGACAGGATGACCAGATTTTGAAAATGAAAATGCGGGACACTCCACGATGAGCGCAGTAGGCTACATGCAGTGGCGTATCTTTGGGGGAGGGGGCAAGGGGTGACGCCTTGGAAGCCACTTTCAGGGGGCGCAAAAAAGGCACAAAAAAGGCACAAAAAAAAAAAAAAAGTTTACCAGTAATCTGATTGTTGTGTCTATCAACATAGACTATGTCTAGTTTAGTAAAAGCAATTCCAAGCATGAATAATAAAGTCCAAGAGCTAATTTTCAAAGCAGTTTGAACCAGTAAACATTCTATTAAAAGTTGTTGTTCAACTACAAATGTATCATAAGATTATGGTAAGTTGATAACATTTGTTGTATTCTTTGAAAAGGATGATGTGGTTCCCTCTGGAGAATGCAGCAAGCAGAAGGAAAGAGAGCGATCAAATCCCCAGATGGATGCAGTTAAGGTATGATTATACGGTGTGCCCCCCCCCCCCCAAAAAAAAAAACCACAGGATTTACCAATGTTTAATCATATCTTAATCTCCACAAAAAATAAAAGAAGAAACACCAAGTTTTTCAAATATGTGAAATTTATTATTTATTTTTGTAATTAAGATATGATTAAACATTGATAATTCTTAATTTCGTTTTCATGGGACACACTGTAAAGCAATATATCAATATTGTGATAATGTTAAATAAATAATTGCTGTCATTCAGGATGTTTTTAAAGGAGAATGAAACCCTCAAATTTTTTGCCCTTTAACAGAAGCAGAAAAAATGTAGAAGCATATTCATGAAAGTTTGAGGAAAAACGGTCACGGAATGAAAATAGTTATAAACATTTAAAAAGCCTGAAATTGCTAAGTAAAATTGGCAACATACTCTTTATAATGCTAAGAGATGCTGTGACGTTTTTTTGCTCACTCTTTATAGGTAATGAATAAATAAAATTGTCCAATTTCAGCTTTTAAACAAAGAACGTTAAATTATCATTGTGCTTGATATATAGGCCTATATTGTGACAAGTAAAATTGCTAACATCTATGATACAGAGATAAAATTGTCTATGAAACATTCAAGAAAAGTAGATTTTTTACAAAATTATGTGTATAAGGCATTTGGAAAGCCATTTTCGGATCTCCGTACATTAAGCGATTTTAGGATTTTAAATAATCTTTTTTTTTCCTAGTCCATTTTTCGTCAAACTTTCACTGATATGCTTTTAAGAATTTTCTGCTTCTGTTAAAGTGCATACAATTTTGGGGATTCTTTATTTAATCTATTGACTGGTGGCGATAAAAAGGATCTTTCATCAGTTACTGAAACTACAAAAACACTACACTACATAACTTATCTTATGGATGTTATTGTTGTTATGGAACTTTACCTGAGAATTATAAAATAAACAAACAATCACATTCTTGTAATGTTCCAAGTGAAATTGAATCCGCCTAGAAAAAAACATTCAATGAATATTAATAAATATTAATTTATTATATGTAAGTCGATGTATCAAAAAATGAGTATGAGTATTAGTCATATTATTTTATTTTAAACATTACATTTGTAGTTTCATGATTTAGGAAAATTATGTTTCCTTCTTAATACAGGATGTTCCGGGAGAAGGTGCATGCGGTAGTGTAGAAGAGAGACCTACAAAGGTAAAGAATGTTACAGCCCATTTACAATATTTGTCCGAAAGCAATAATGAAAGTTCTTATATTTATTCTGACATTGTTGTAATTGTATGAAAACACATGTGCCACACATTTTTATATTCCAGTTGCGTTTTTGTCTCGCCTGCGTAGCAAAAAGCGAGACATAGGTGCCGCTTTTCCGGTGACGGCGTCAACATCAAAAACTTAACCTAGGGTTAAGTTTTGAATTTTTAATATAGTTCTTATTCAATCAAACTTTGAATAAAGGGTTATCAAGTATCCCCAATCGTGTGAGTAGAATTAGGTATAAATCTGTATAATGATCACTGAAGGAGTTGAAATTGTTAAAATTTGGTTGCTCTTGTTGTATACATAAACTAGAAGCCATAAAATTATCAATGTTAGATCGTCAGCAACTTGAGGATCATTTTCATCAAGCCTTCATATCTATCAATGACCTCTTTTTACCATGGAGATTTCTTACATCATTTTTGTTCAGAGAAAGCGAAAACTCCTGGATAGCGAGGAGGAGGACATTTTAAGAACAGAAGTACAAAAAGCGGTCAACAATCCAAGAAGGAAAGGCTTGCATTTCAGAGAAATAGTAAGTGAATAGTGGTGAATTTCTGGTGCTCTCACACTAGAGCAACGGTCTGGTGTCAGTCATGTTGGTCAATGACGGTTAAGTGACCGTCTTGACCATTCTGGACCGTAATACGGCCGTAGTAGTACGTAGTAGACCGTAGGGAGGCCGAACATGAACCGTTCTCAGTAGTGCGGTCCAGATCGGACAAGACGGTCATTCAACCGTCATTGACCGACTCTGACCGTTACTCTAGTGTGAGCCAGAGCACCTTAACTAAAGTAGACACGTATTAGAATATTTTCATCTTTAGAAATACCACAAAGATAAGAAAACGAACCATAATACTTCAGATAGTTTTTGATTAGAGAAAGTTGATAGTTCCAACCAGATATTGGTCCATTCTAAACAACACAGAATCTTGACCCGTTGGCTAAGGGAACTGGGTGGTCACTGTATTAAGCCTATGGGAGTTAGAGATATCAGATTTATATCTTTATAAAGCCATTTTTGCTCTATGTATGATACTATATTATGATACATGTTGGTTTCTTAATTATTCAAGAGATCATTGTTGAAGCAAGTATGCTTCCGCCAACTGATCATGAATGTAGGTGCCAGAAGCATTATGCTTTCTGGTTGTTCGTCCATCCCTTTTTATCGTTCTCTTAACAACGTACAAACCATTGGACAGATCAACTTCAAACGTGGTGGTGGTGGTGGTTATTTTACCTGACTGCTAAGAAAGCAACCAGACGGCCGACGGCTGTAGGTCCTCTCCGAGGGACCTAGTAATGAGGATGAATGCCTTACCAAAGGGCACTAGCGCATCGCATTGGTTTCAAACCGGGTCACTGGATTACGAGACCACTGCTCTACCGACTGAGCTATCGCTCATGTATATTGGAGGGACGATGATCTGATTAGATTTTGGGGTTATGAGGTCACCGTCATAGGTCATAGAGGTTATTGTGCATATGAAATGGCAAAAATTTACATGAATGTATGATACATTTCAGATCTGGATATGGTGGAGACATTAGTTTTGACTGCACAGTCGAGAATCCATCTACATTTAGTCTTAATCTATGTCTCCACCAATAGCTGTGAAGTTTTTCATCAAAGTTTGATTTCTGTAGCAATAGCCATTGGGGTACAGCGTTTAAAAACTATTTATTTAAATCAGTTTTTATTTCATTGTTACTCTACAGATTGCCGAAGCATACAGCAACAGCCAACTCAAAAACGTGGTAGTGGTCCAACAGTACTACGATAAAGCAAGATACATGGGTCTTTTGAAGTGAAGCACCGTTATCTACAGAAGGAGTCCTGAGTCCTGATTGAAACCCCTTAAAGAGAAATCCAACCTGAATAACAAGTTGTTTAGGGAAATTTCAAATTGGCCAAATCGCTTATATCACTGTCATGTAGTTGCGGACATCTCCCCCATTGGCTCAAACCCAAATTCAAGTTTATTTGTCTTACTTCCAACATGAATGTAATACAATTTAACAAATTTATAACATGTAGAGTATATAAAAGGAACACTAGTAAGGATCAAGTTCATATAATGCATTTAAGTGAGAAAAAAGAAGAAAAGACGAGGAGACCTAATTAAAGCTTAGCTTGTAGAGGTCAGGTCCCTCAAAACAATAACTTATAGACAACAACAACAAAAACAGCCTGGTTATATGACTGAAATATAACTTTTTCAAAAAAGTATTGCTTTATCAGGTTTTTTAATTTTATGAGGACTTACATGTACATGTATTACAATATGCAATATTTGTTGAGTACCGGTACTATACCCCGAGGAAAAAGACACTTCAGAGAAAACCACAAATTAATATTTGTGTGTACGATGAATGGGAGAGTTGTCCACAACTATAAGTACATCATTTTCTTTGTGCATATTTTATTGAAAAAGTTGATCGATAAGCAGAGGTCATTTGGATTTGAATTTGAATCTGAACAATCATGGGAACTATCATAAACACTTTCCTTATAAACTGAAATCTAGTAATAATGTTTAAGAACATTAGAGAGTTTAACCCTAAAAACCCTATTTGAGGTCTTAGTAAGGCCGGGGGGGGGGGGGGGGGGCATTATAGCCCCCCCCCCCATAAGATCTCAGCCGTGAAGCGGCCGATCTCCGCGAACATTTGCACACATGTAAAGTGTATAGAATAATATGATAATTTCATTTTTTTTGAAAAATTCACTCATTTGCATATTTATGGTAATTTATGCAAATAAGGTCATAAAAATCATATTTTTACCCATAAATCATATATTATTCATATTTAGGCATTCTTTTTCACTACATATATTCATTAGACCATTCTGAATAATAACAAAAAAGTTTGGAACAACCTGCTAATTCCTTATGTTATCTATTGTTTTGATAATTTCTTATGTATTTCATTGTTTTTTTAACTTATGTAGTTTTATTGTTTTTGTTGTTTTATTTCATTTCCAACTACAATTCAACTATTTTGACTCCCAAAATAACCACCTTAACTTTAAACAAGACCCAATAACCCATGTTTGATCTATTTTTAGGAAAAATTACTTTTCCATATGTTTTGTACACAAATCACGAAAATGAGCGATTTTCGGGCTGACATGCAAAGACAAAAGGTCACGTGACCTTGTCACTGTAGGTCCAATTTTCAAAAAAAATCTTTTAAAAGTTGCGCAAGACTTGAAATAAAAAAGTCAGCGAGCAGCGGGGCGCCATCCATACGCGTTCTCAAACAATCAGAAAAATCGTGTAGGGGGCGGGGGGGCCATGATGCCCCCCCCCCGGCCTTATCAGGGTTAAAGGGATAGTTGAGTCTGTTGCAGAGGGCGCTACACAAAATAATTTTTTTGTGAGATAATGACAAACTGAGTGTCAAATTTGCAAGAGGATTTTTTGAAAATAGAGCTGAACTGGCATAAATCTACTGGCTAAATTTCACACATTTTGGGATCTAAAATTACCTTCATAGAAATGTCATAAATACGAATAAGAGCAAAAACCATGCAATTTGAAGGCATTTGCGGTCTGAAACAAAAACTCAACTATCCCTTTAAATTACATTTGAAATGAATAGATTTTCTTTCTCAGTAAATTTGAAACTACCTTATATTTGTTGTTTTGTCTTCAAGGACACCATTAATTTCCCAAGATGTTGAAATTTGTTGGGTTCAGATTAAAAACATCACAAATTTGCCTAATGTTTCATGTTGATATTGCCCAAAGAGAAAATAATATGAAAATAAGATGTTTGCATTCTATGTATATCTAAAAAAGAAGAATTTTTGATAAATCTTTAATGAGATGTTTGAGATCAAAGTTTGTTGTTGAAAATATTTATTATATTCACTGGTAATAAAAGTGCAATGTATCTGCTACACTGACATACCGAATAGTATTAATTTTGTAAACAAAATATCTGAAATAATATGTATTTAGTATTTTGGTGCTATAGAAATATGAGTTTTCAAGATAATTAAAGATGAAGTTGAGTTCTGGTCATGCGATTGCATTGTGAAAGAAACGGTGTGGAACCGACCAGAAAAGGTTGATCATCTAGCATATAAGAATTTGTGTGTATTGCAAGGTTCTGGAATCATCAAAATGATAAGAAATTTGGCCAAGTCTTGGTAAAGTTACAAACACTTGCACAGAAAGATGGATATGGGACTACACGAACACGTGGCGTAAAAAAGCCGGCCCCCCGATTTTTACGATGTTACATGCATATTTAGAATATGAAGGCATTTGAAGAGCCATGCTTTTCAGGGAACATGTCTTAACTGATGTTCTTCCACACTTGCATAATAAGAATGAGTAATGCTCACAAATTCTTTTTCACCTCTTTCCAGAACTCAACCTTCTCTTTAAGCACAAGGTGTATTAGAAAGTTAATTTTTATTCTGTAAAAAGATCAATTTATGTTGAACCTTCAAATTCAGAGAAGTTCAAATAAAAAGCAGTTAAGCTTTTCAAGCAATACATACATCTAAAATAAGTCTGCCTTGTTCAAAATGTAATTCAAATAAAGTACATACATGACTTTTTAGAGTATGTGCATTGGAAGCTATAGTGAGTTCTATGAAAGCGGTCCTTATTAATAGCGAGTAGCCCCCATCCAAATCGATCAGTGCTTTACTTTATTTCACGATTCATAAACCTTTACTTTGATTAAGGACATTTGTTCAGCTCAATTTAGCTTTAAATGTTTATATAAACTATTGATGCCAAATGAATACTTGTTTCGTTTCATATTGTCAGAGTTTAATTAAGTTTAATCTTTAGCTTTACAGCTATGATTTCCTGACAAACAGATGTTGCCCAAAGAGAAAATAATATGAAAATTAGATGTTTGCATTCTATATGTAGGGTATATCTAAAAAAGTATAATTTTTTATAAATCTTTAATGAGATGTTTTAAGATCAAAGTTTGATGTTGAAAATATTTATTACATACAGTGGTTATGAAAGTGCAATGTATTTGCTACACTGAAATAGCGAAGAGTGTTAATTTCTTAAACAAAATATCTCAAATGATATGGATTTAGTAAAAAGAGATTATTATGATGATAGGATATAAGCTTTGGTGCTAGAAATATGAGTTTTCAAGATAATTAAGCACAAGGTGTATCAATTAGAAAAGTTAATTTGTATTCTGTAAAAAGATCAATTTATGTTGAACCTTCAAATTCAGAGAAGTTCAAATAAAAAGCAGGTTTAGCTTTTCGAGCGAGACATACATCTAAATTAAAGGTAATACAAAGTTTTGGTATTGGGTCATGAATTTGGTTCAAATGAACATATTGGAAGCATATGCGATCCTACAATATTCATTGATCGTCGTCGCGGTCAAAATCGAGTCTTAAGTTATGAAATCATAAATAATAATCACTTTATATTGTATAGCTCCCTCTCAAGGTCAAGATATTAATTCAGCTATTAAACAATGTTTCTTGACTAATATCGACCGACTAGCTATTCCCGTTCGCAAATTATATACCACAACTACATATTCTGAGATTTTCATGGTCGCAGCTACCATAGTACGGCTGGAGGAGCTATTTGAAATTTATCAAAATTTACCGGGAGCACCGGTAAATGTTTATATTCAATTTTTCTCGAAAACAGAAGCGTTTTAGGGGCTAAAATTTCTTGTGCTTTTATTTCATCCACAGGGGCATCAAGATATATCAAAATTGTAAAGAATCACTATCCACCCATTTTTCAAAATTTCCCAAAACTTTGTAATACCTTTAAGTCTGCCTTGTTCAAAATGTAATTCAAATTAAGTACATGCATGACATTTTAGAGTATGTGCATTGGAGGCTATAGTGAGTTCTAACAAAGTGGTCCTTATGTATAGCAAGTAGCTAGACCCCAGTGCTTTACTTTATTTCAAGATTCATAAACCTTTACTCACTTTGTTCAGCTTAATTTAACTTTAGATTTTTATATAAACTATTGATGCCAAATGAATACTTGTTTCGTTTCAAATTGTCAGAGTTTTATTAAGTTTAATCTAATTAAAAAAATGTATTATGTATGTTCAAATGTTCTATCAAATTAAAAAAATAATGAGACAGTGACGATGTGAATAAGAAAATTAAAATAAAACGTGCCATTGAGAAGCAGCCACTGGGAGAAAAAAACACATTGACGTATACTTTGCTTAGGCCAATTATTATTTTTGTTTTAATTTTCAATTTCCTTTCTCCCAATGTTTACTTTGGGCAATTATTTTGTTTGATGGTCAGGATTATGATAAGGGTTAACCATCGGGATTAAAAACACAACCGAGAAATATCGATGTTTTATCATAACTTAATCACAATTATAATTAATAAATGACAGGCGCGGATCCATGATTTCTTAAGGGGGGGGAGGTCCAAATTTGAAATTATGCGAGCCAAATATTGGTACGTAATGGTGACCAGCAGTGACGTAATTAGGCGTGGGTGGGTGCAGGGAGGGGCGAGTTTTCCCCCTCCCTTCTCCGCGAAGCGCGGAAGCTTTAACATTTCAATAAATTATTAGAGAAAGAAGACGATTCGTTGTACCATTCCCAAAAATAATCCTCGTCTGAATTATGTTTTTCCCCATCCCGCGAGAAGCGCGAAAGCTTTTACGTTTCATTAAATCATTAGAGAAAGAAGACGATTCGTTGTAATTTTCTCGACACTTAATCCTTGTCTGAATTTAAAAAAATGTTCTTTGTCTATTCCCTTTTCTTCCTATGTCCTCTTCCTTTTAACTCCTCTCTTTTTGTGGCCGGCGTTTACGAGGGGACCACCCCATCGCCCCCCTGGCTACGCGCCTGCGATCAGATGAACATATGTTGATACCTTGTCCGCCCCGGAAGCTCAGGGAATTAAGATTTTAATTTACGGTCAGATTAGCATTCAGGGGTCCGCCTTAGGGCCCTAGGCGGGGTCCAGGGGGCAGAGCCCCGGAAGTTCAGGAGTTTTAGGCATTTAATTACGGTCAGATGAGCATTATTTTGATACCTAATTGTTACAGTGGCAGGTCACTCATAATATTGGCTTGGGGTTCAGGGGTTCAAGGGTTTTATGCACTCAATTACGGTCAGATGAGTATCAAGGGGCCCGCCTAAGAGCTCTTGATTGGGTCTAGGGGGCAGAGCCCCCGGAAGCTCAGGGGTTTTAGGCGCTTAATTACGGTCAGATGAGCATTTTTGATACCTTATTATTTGTGACACTGGCAGGACACTATTTGGCGTGGGGTCCAAGGGGCAGAGCCTCCAGAAATCAGGGGTTTTAGGCATTAAATGACCGTCAAATGAGCATCTAAGGGCCCGCCTTAGGGCCCTAGGTGGAATCCAGGGGGCAGAGCCCTTGGGGTTTTAGGCATTTAATCATGGTCAGATGAGCATATTTTGATACCCCATTATAATGTGACACTGGCAGTTAACAATTTTTTCTTTCTATTTCTCTTTAATATAATTTTTCAAAGAAAGTGTGGGGGGGGGGGGGGGGCTCGAGGACCCCGATCCCCGCCGTTCCGCGGGCCCTGATAATAGGCATCTCAAAAAGCATTTTCTTGCCTGGCTGTAAATTTAGGAATTTGTCATTTTCCAACAAACGCATAAAGTGAGGAAAAATCTCGGAAAAGTATCTCATTTCAGCATTATTTGTAAACCACCGTTATGGAATTAGACCACGTTTTAATTCTACCCCCCCCCCCTCTGATCTACACCTTGTTGGCGGGAAAATTGCAACTGATATCCCTTACCTTTCTTCATTCTCTTTTTTTGTTTCCCCTTTCTCTCCTCTTTCCCTTTCCCTTCCCTTCCTTATCTCTCTTTTAAGTTTGCTGGTGGGGGAGGGGCAAGGTAATTTTGGTGGCTCGGTGTAAAAATGTCAGAGGTAAAAATGTCAGAGGTAAAAATGTCAGAGGAAAAAATGTCAGAGGTAAAAATGTCAGAGGAAAAAATGTCAGAGGTAAAAATGTCTAGAGGTAAAAATGTCAGAGGTAAAAATGTCAGAGGTAAAAATGTCAGAGGTAAAAATGTCAGAGGTAAAAATGTCAGAGGTAAAAATGTCAGAGGTAAAAATGTCAGAGGTAAAAATGTCAGAGGTAAAAATGTCAGAGGTATAAATGTTAGAGGCATAAAATAAAAAAACAAAATCATGTGGCAAGTTTGTTATGGTTACACCCGGGCTATATATTAGGCTTAGGCCAAAAAAAAAAAAAATGTTTGGTTGTCCTCGATTGCTTTTCTGGAGTAGGGGCGGGCGGGCGGATTTTTTTTTTTTTTAACTTCATTTTTTGTGTGTCTTTTTTTTTTTTTTAATATTTTGTTTTCCATAAAAAAAAATCATTGGGATTGTCAAGCATTTAAACAAACAAAGTCTATAAAACACTTTAATATGGTAAAAGACTAGTTTAATGTACAATGAATATCAAGACCAACACAGAAAGTATTTTGGGCTTTGAAATACAGCACCTTTTAAATCTCCATTGTACTACTTATAGCTACTTGCGCCCTCTATGTAGCAAACAATGCCTAATCGGTGACCATTGGTCCCCAATGATCCTCTTTATCTTATTTTAACTAAGGGCTGATTAGATGAGATAACCACTTGTCCAGTGACCTTGCAGGGTGGTCTAATCCCTCCTGTAAACTAGTACAGATGGGCTTTAAAATGAATGCTCAAAACCTGATTTGAATGAACGGCATTTTGACATAGACAAATAAAAATGGCAAGTTTAATAAATACCTAATTGCGTACTGAAAAGACAAAACTGGCAACGGGACGCATTTTGATCCTTGCAAATACATAAAATGGTATGTTTGGCATTTAAGATTGCTCCCCCCCCAAAAAAAAATTAAATTAAAAAAAAAAAAAAAAAATTGAATTAAAAATATTTAAAAAAATGAATTAAAAAAAAAAAAAATATTAAAAAAAAAAAAAAAATGCGAGCGGCCCGAAAATGACGGGCGGGCGGTCGAGGACAACCAACTTATGATTTTTTTTTTGGCCTTATCGAAAGAGAACAGCGAGGGATATTCTGCAGTCGTTATTTCACCGCTGCTTTATTTTCCACTTTCCCAGTTTAAATTTATTTACCTTTCGGCCCCAAATTGTGACTTTTTGCCCGAATATTGCCGAAGGAAGACGGGGGAGGGGGGTGTTCTTCTTCTGGGGCACGGTGACCCGGCTGCTCTCCCCCTTCCTCTTATATATATGCTTTGCTTTATATATCCTTCAGAACAGTGGTCAATGCCTAGGCAGAGCAGGCAGGCAATGACTACTATTATATGTAATTTCCAATAAATGCATATTTCCGACAATTCCACTTTCTTGTGGGCTTGGTATTTTGATACTCTGAAACAAAGCAGAAAGCCATGTTATCAATACTAAGCCCATCACATTCCCAAAGTGCGCGCGTTGCAATAAAATATTGTCGATTACTATTGCGGTATAAAATAGTCTGGGAGAAAATCACTAAGCAGCTTTGTTACTCCGATACAAAGCAGAAAGCCGCCCATGTTACATCAATTAAAGAGGAGGTTGAGTTCTGGGGAAAGGTGAACAATAATTTGTGAGCGTTTGTTATCATTTTTATTATGCAAGTGTGGAAGAACATCAAAGAAAAAAAGTTATTCCCTGAAAATCTATTTCAAAGAACTTCATATCCCAGATATGACAGTAAGTAACAGCTTTAAAATGAGGCCCGATTTGTATGCCATATGTTTGTGTAGTCCCATATCAATATCTTTCTGTGTACAGTGCTTGTTACTTTACCAAGACTGGGCAATTTTTTTTATCATTTTGATGACTCCAAAACCTTGCACTACACACCAATACTTACATGTTTATGCTAAATGATCAACCTTTTCTGATTGCTTCCACACCGTTTCTTTCATGACTACCCTCAATGGATACATAATAATACAAATATGGAGGAAACAATATTAGCAAAAGGGAAACAAGAAAGAGGGGTTTACATTGGGTTATATTCAACGGAATAGTTAATGGAGTAAACAACTTTCTTTTTTTGAGGGGGGGGGGGGGTAGCTTGTTGTTAAGGTTCATCGTTACTATAGGACTGTTGTGTCCTAGTTCAGAATGTTTCTGTGCGAGTTCGTAGGTTTGTCAATGCATGCTCCGATTATCATTCAAATAATTGCCTCCAGGATTGTTATATTTCCGGCCCATTCGCGTTCTTGGGATTTAATAAAGATGTCGAGTGAAAGAGTTAAAGATCGAAAGAGCACAAATGTGAGAGTTATGTAAGTTACGAGGCCGATGAGTATTGCCGTAAAGCTCAACTCTGGAGGTTAAGTTCGCAAAATTAATAAAGTTCCTTTCGACATGGGTGTGTATGGTGCCGGGGATTATTTTGACGCAATGCGTCGTAGTGACACGCCCTTATAAGGGGTCACACGTGTCGGAGGGTTTAAAATGGGGATGAGCTTCTGAATCGAGACGGTCTTTTACTTTTTGGGGCGGGTTTTTAGTTTTCGGAGCGAGTTTTCACTTTTCGGGCGACTTCTTGGTTTTTCACATCCTTACTCCACTTCCTTTGCCGCCATGAGGTGCTAAAGCTTTAGCAGAGTTCGGGGCGCCCAGCCTATTATGTAACTTTTCGTGATTCCTCGTAATTATTATTTGTACTGAATGCACTACTCACTCTAACACTTGACTTTTGTCGAGAACTTTCGTTTGGACTTTGTTCGTCTCTGGAACGTTACAGAGGCTAGGTTGTAGGCTGCCACCGGCCAAACCGGTCCGTTTCACAAACATTAACACATCAACCAATTCAAAATAAATGTTAGACAGTCATACATATATGCAAGCCTGATCACAAAAAAAAATAAATTTCAAAATCTATTTTCCCCATTGTATTATCCTCTGGACATGTACGAAATACAACACACAGCCATTTATAAAGTTTACATTATGGAATAAAGGAATATAATAGACTAGCCCATGCAGTAGCTATACGTCTCGACATTCTGTGTGATAAAAGTGCTGAGATATTATGACGGCACTCATTTTTTTTTGCTTGTACCTCTAACATTTTTACCTCTGACATTTTTTCCTCTGACATTTTTACCCATGACATTTTAACCTCTGACATTTTGACCTCTGACATTTTTACCTCTAACATTTTAACCTCTGACATTTTTACCTCTGACATTTTTTCCTCTGACATTTTTACCTCTGACATTTTTACCTCTGACATTTTTACCTCTGACATTTTTACCTCTGACATTTTTTCCTCTGACATTTTTACCTCTGACATTTTTTCCTCTGACATTTTTACCTCTGACATTTTTTCCTCTGACATTTTTACCTCTGACATTTTTACCTCTGACATTTTTCCCTCTGACATTTTAACCTCTGACATTTTTACCTCTGACATTTTTACCTCTGACATTTTTCCCTCTGACATTTTTACCTCTGACATTTTTACCTCTGACATTTTTACCTCTGACATTTTTTCCTCTGACATTTGTACCTGGCACCATTTTGGTCCCCACCCCGCTCCACACATTGTTGGCGGGATTAACCGCAACTGATGTCCGCTTCTTTTCTACTTCCTCTTTTGTCCTTCCCTTTATCTCCTCTTTTTCTTTTTTCTTTCCCTTTCCTTCCTTCTCTTTTATTTTTTGATTGGGGGGGGGGGGGGAGGGGGGAGGCAACAGCTTTGGAGTCAAGTCCTTTTGCCCCCCCCCCACCCCCGATCTCCTTCTTCCCTCTTTTCTTTTCTTCTTCCTCTTCTTTTTTTCCCTTTCCCTTTCCCTTCTTTTCCTTCTCTCTCTCTCCTTTTTTTTTTTTTTTTTTTTTTTTGCGGGGGGGGGGGGGGGGGGGGGCGCTCGCCCCCCCTCTGGATCCGCGCCTGATAAATGACACATATTTGTAAAGCTTAGATCCTCCTCGTTCAGTTGACGCAACTCACATGATGCATATTTCACGCATGAGTGATTAAAAACAATTTGAAGAGATAATAGGGTACTAAAAAGTCATTTTTAGGGCGGTATCTGAATTTCAAAGAGAAAACCACATTTCTAAAAAGTTCATTTTGCCCTTTCATATGACACCTCAATCAGGAAAATGAGTCAGGAATAACAAATTTTTGTTTGATTAAATAATGCTGACATTTCCATAATTTGATTAAACGAATTCGTTTTCACTGGCTAAGAAACTTATAAATCACGTCACCATTTGATTGCGTGTCATGCATGTCACGTGACAATAACACGATGCCTTGGTTTAGATTAAGCCTTTTACTTTTAGGCCCAGAGTTTGCCTAGTCTATACGTAGGCCGCGTCGCGTTTGGCGCTGGAATTTAAAGAGGTGACGTATATAATTAAATTCTTAGCTCCATTTGACTAGAAATGAATGATGTTTGAGTGTAGCCGGAAGTTTAGCAATATTTCTACTACAAAGATTTATTGAATTTCAAGTTGCGAATTGCGATGTTCTGCTTTGCCAGCTAGTGCCATGGGCATGACCGCTTAGGTAGTCGTTAGTTGACGCGGCCCCGCTGGCCGAGCCAGGGATGGGGGATGTCCCATCGCACAGATTGGGGCATGGCGCGTGTTAAACCTATGGGAAGTACGTTCTTTCCCTTCTGAATAGTGTCTGCACGTACGTGAGACTAGTCATGTTCGCTAGCGCATTAGCACTGCGAAGAAGTTTGTATATCCATCGCGAACTATGTGTTTAGATAACATTCCTCTTCGTTTAAGTTAGTTAAGTTTTATTGACTAATTATTGTGATGTTCTCCTTATTGACGTGCTGCCTCCTCTTCAGATTTCAATTGTTGATGTAATGATTTTCCATGCGGTAGTGGGGAGTGGATTACATGTAACACTATTAAAAACAGACCTCTACTGCATGTCTAGTACGCACACGACCAGTATTAGTCTGTCAATCAAGACCCCTTTTTTTTAAAAGCCCCAATCTGTGCCGCATAAAAAAATAACGCTTCCGGGACTTGCACCAGGGCAGGCCTTGCCCATGGTCATTTTACTTCTGTCTCTTGCTTGTTTGGTCTTATGTGTATCAGGATTGTCATAATTCATAATTCGGACTTGTAAGTTGTAGCACGTACATTGATTACTAGGCATTGACTTTCGGCTAGGGGATCATATGGAATATGATACTTGATAATCGATGGTTAATTGGTTAAGTAATAAAACGGTGCAATGTAATTTACTTAGATTTCATGTGATGCCTTAAATCAAAATGATGTTATTGGAGCAAAAAAGACTAAATTTTCAGCTGTGTGGCTTTTTTTTATATGGTGGGGTGGAGGTGGTGTCCGAACACTTTAGGGTCACGGTTAAAACTATATATGTGACCCGGCACCACAAAACCAACAAAAAGTCGCAACCAGCGATTCTCCGTAATCAGCTAAAATTTCAATTTAGGTGAAAAAAATAGATTTTTGTTTTTTTGCATTTTCTGAAAGAGTGGTCTTTTCTGTACCTAGTATCAAAATTTGGAAGTCTAAAACATAGTAGAAGATGTGTTTTAAACGGTTTTTCTAGACCAGTTTTTTTCGCACAGCCTTCGGTCTCTTCCAAAATTTGATTGTTTTTCCCGAGCGAAATTATTGTAGTCCGGAAATGGTCGGTCGTTGCTAACGGGTCGTGCTACGCGGGCTGTGATTGGTCCGTTATAGCAATCAGTGCGGCGCGCCATTTTGTTTGTATCTGCTTTCACATCCGAGTTCCAGATTTGCGTTCGTCTTATATTCTCCGTTAACGACTTCGAGTAGCTTGATTGTACATCACATATCCAGAATTTGTTGATCAAGAGTAAGAACATTATTATATTTTATACATTTGAGAATGACAAGTTGCGAAAAAGTCTACAACATCGTTACAATGCCAGGTTTTGTACGTGAGCAGAGCCGTGGGATGGTACCGGGGTGCACCAACGCAGTCATAGTAAAAATACTTTGAACCTCCTGTGAGAAAGAAAACAGTATGGGAATTAAGTATAAAGCTAGTTCATAATGTGGTTACAAATAATTGCCCATATGTATACAAAACAAGATAGGTGACAAGCAGTGTTATGTAAGGGGGAACAAAAAGACTCTGGGTCCACCATGAATAGGCATTGTCTAGTGCAGGTGTCTCGGCACTATGTTGCAGTTCACTTAATCTGTCCAATTACAACTCTATACATTTACAACATAATAACTTTTGAAAGACTTAAGTCCACACATTGAAACCTCAGAAACATAATGAACAGACTATGTTTGACCATCAGGCCAAATTTCAGCCTAATCTGAAAATCTCTTCATAGTGGTTGCTATGGCCTTTTGATTCACCCTTCTATTGATTTCCCTGTGGTTTGCTTGCTCCGCATGCTTGAATAGCCCCAAACTTTAAAGCTCTCTTTCTCACAATTTAATACCAGTAACCTCCCTCACCAGCTCTTTTCATTCACTAAATTGAAAGGGTTAGGAAGCTTCAATTTGGACAAGTAATATACCATTTTAATGAGGAGAACTTCTTCTTTCATAATCAGATGAAATCAGGAAAATAATTTTTTGCAACTTTTTGGTGGTTTTGTGGTGCCGGGTCACATTTAAAGTTATATAATAACGTTATATAATTAATTACGTTATATAATAACGTTCATTATTATTATTATTATTATAGCTCCTTGGTGATCTCGAGAAATGAGCTAGCCTAGAGCTATGCCCCTCTACTTTGTATGGGGAAATAGTTTTAATTTGCGCGTGCCACTCAAAGCAGACATGGACTGTCCGGAAATACCATGTGCGGAAACAGGCAGGGGCACAGCCAGCCAGTCCCCCCCCCCCCCATTTCGCAAGCTACCAAAAAAAAGAGAAAAAAAAAAGAAATTTAAAAGGGGATAAAATTAACTTAAACAATTTTTTTTTAAAGTATGGGTAAGAGCAGTACGTGCTTCTCATCCGGACCACCTGGGACAGAGTCTCCAATTGCCTTATTTTAAGCATTTACAGAATTTTAAAGAAAAATTAAAAATTCAAAAGGAATGTAAGAAATCCTGAAAAATAAAAATGTTCACTATTTTATCATTTTATTTGTTAAGCTTTAGAAACAGTGGAGGCTTGAATCAGCTGCGGTCCCCGTTTTATGGCGGTCTAAAAAAATAAAGAAAAACTAAAGAGAGAAGGGGAAATAAGAAGAAACATGATAATATAAAAATTGCTTCTCTGAGTAACAGGTCGGCGGTGTATCAGATCTAATGGAAACTATTAATCCCAACGCAAGTTATGTGTATTGCCTGCATCAATGTATGAATCACTGGCTGATTGGGCGAAAGGGGGAAGGGGGCGAATCAGCTGCCCCCTTCCTTTTTTTGGCGGCCTACAAAAAAAGGAAATTGAAAAAAAGAGAACGATGGAAGGAAAATGAGAAAAGAAAGAGAAAATAATATAAAAGCGAAGAATGTAGAGGGTGGAGGAAAAGGAGAGAGACAGAGAGAGCGATCGAGAGAAAGAAAGAAAAATGGATTTAAATTAACACTTACAGATTACATTTCTGATGAGTAATTGGCTTGACCTTAAGAAATCAGCTGACGAAAGTCCAACAATACAAAAAAAAGTTCTATAAAATTGTCTTTCAGAGAAAAAGAGAGGTAACTTCTAAAATTAAATGAAAAGGTTAATGTGACTTTCAAGGAGAAAATTATAATTTGTATTTATTTATTTATTTATTTATTTCTAATCTTTTAACAGGGTAGTAGCCCATTCACCAGCAAGTAGAGGTCTTCTATGGGGCCCTGAATAAACATGAACATATTTACATCGTTTATAACGTTTATTCAAAACAGTTAAAAAAAATAATACTCATTTGCAAAATAAACATATATCATTAATCTTGTAAACAGTAATGTCAATAGGAAAATATTGATTAAGTCGAAATTTTGTGAATAAGTCATGTTAATATTACAGAACATGCACGTAGTGTATGTTTGGCTGAGCCATTAACAAATTACAACTTTGTTTAAACAATCTCTTAAATGAATTGACAGAGGAAGCCATTCTCAACGAATTATCTAGCTTTTATTCCATTCAAATGTGGAAGAAACAATTGGGCTACACTTACATGTATAACAATCAGTGTGAAATCTAGGCACACGTAAACATCCACTGTCTATTTGCCTTGTATGATGCTCATGTACATCATTAGGATTGATTAAGCCTACCTGAAAGTAAGAAGGTGCTAAGTTATTGTAGGGATTTATTTTGAACTTCTAAAACTCCCCCTCATATCCATGATTCATCCCTTTCATATTAATAGGTCAGCCCTCATTCACATTCACCCTTTTCATCCACCATCCTTTCATCTGTCTATCTCTCTCTCTCTCATTGGTTTCAATGTTCACCTGATGCAGTCAAGCTTATAGTATAATTTACATATACTATGAATATTCAATATATACCCTTTGTTTATGTTTGAATATTCAAGAATACTTTGTGATGTTGATTTATACTTGTATGGGACTATTATGAATATTTATTGGTTTATTCTACTTTGCATGGAATGTATGTGGAATGCTAGATAGAATGCTGTTATGCTTTGCTACATTAAAACCTGGTCAGTTAGCCAGTAGTTATCAATCCAAGAACATGTCTGCTGGGCTGTCTCTGTGTTAAGTGTGCTAGGAATTACTGTTAGAACCGCAACCCTACATTGGTGGCAGCGGTGTTTTTCTAGCCTCTTCTTCCCCAGAGCTTCAGGCAGCTTCATCCAGCGGCGGCTGATAGTCAAGGTTTTGGTAATCTTTTCATCCTGCTTCGATTGATACAGTTACGCCCTGCTTCGTGAATTTGCTTCCTACTTCAGGTAATTTAGTTCACCCTTTTCGAAAGGCGCTGTTTCTACTGTGCTCCTGCCAATGTTATTTTTCATCCTGCTTCAGTAGAAGTCTTCCTCCTTCGCGAATTCTTCTACATGCATCTTCTGAAGTTAGTGAAATATCTGAGTGAATCAGTGTATTTGGATCCATGTTTTTCAGTGTGAAACCTGTACGGACTCAACACATTTCATAGTGGGTTAGATGTGTTCTTGCAATTTCAGGTTTACCAATGCTTGCAATTCAAGACTGACTTTCGAGTATTACTGATTTTAGATATCATGAGTACATTTCGTCTAGACCTCCCTGAGGTCTTCACTGGAGAAGACGGTAGGAATTTTGGGCAGTGGGTACGAAGGCTGGAAGTAGCGGTTGAAGTTCTTCCCCAGACAGAAAGAAAACTGCATCTCATCCTCCCATCCAGATTGGCGGGTGCGGCATTCACAGTTTGGGAGAGTATTCCGAGCACAGAACAACAAGACTACAGTGTGGTTAGAAAGAAACTTTCTGCTGTTTTTGGGAATACTAATTATTTGACCACGTTCAAGTCATGTATCGATGCTCGGAAGCGGCAACAGAATGAGGTTTTGGAAGTTTTTGCGGCAGCAATTACGACACTAGTGGAGGAAGCTTTCCCTAATTATGACACTGCAGGAAAGGATGGAGAGAAATTTCGCAGATTTCTCGCCGGTATTGACAAACCCCTGCAGATAAGAATACACGAGATGGGTGCGACGTCGTTTAGCGAGGCGCTGGATGTGGCGGTGCGAGTGGAAAGAGCGAATCGGTTGGGGCAACCATCAGTGGCAACAGACTTTACCATTGCGTCAACTTCTCCGAAGAGGGATGCCACCTCGGCGACGCTTGAGAAGGTTTTACAGCGTTTAGATGAGCTAGAACTCAAGTTGGAGAAACGCAACTCTACACCTAGACCTCAATTCTCTGATCGTCGTCTCCAACCGTCGAGATCACCAAGTCCTTATGACCACCCGTCTCGATCAAATCGCCGATATTCAGATGATCATTGGCGCCAACCATCTCGATCGCCTAGCCCATACCAACCACATCAACGACGCTTCAGGTCGCCCAGCCCCCTACGTCACCACCGCACTCAGAGCCCTACGCATCATCGCACACTTCGCGGGTCAACCCCACCCAGGCGTAATGCATACGATGATGGTAGATCTGCTAGCCCACAACAATCAAGATACTCAAACCAAGCTAACTGGCAGTCTTCACGTTCTGACGATACCCCTTATCATCAGTTGAACGGTGAACAGCACAGGAAGGTTCGTTTCGACCAGGGAAACTACTGGTAGTTGGTGAGGAGAGTCACTCATCAACTTCACCACTCTTGACCAAACAGACTCAAACTGAAAACAAATCTCATTCTCCATCTACTTCAGCCATTAATGATCATTCGTCTCCTTCACCTCCGCCACCATATATTCCAGCAATCGTTGACAACTCATATATTTTGGCTTTTATTGACAGTGGTTCATTTATATCACTGATGAGTGCAGATTTCTACTACTCCATCCCAGAAGGCCAGCGAAGTATGTTACAGAAGTCGACAACTCTGGCTTCAACGATAACCAGAGAAGGCATTGACATCATTGGCACAACCTCTCCCACCATCCATCTTGGTAACAAAACAACCAGACATATGTTCAATGTTGCAAGGAACATAACTCATCCTTTCGTCCTTGGTTGGGATTTCATGTTCAAACATGATGCCACTCTATCTACTACGACATTCACTATGCCTGGTATGAGTATTCCACTGGTCGACCGTCGTCAATATCAAGTACCACTCAAGTGCAATGTTTCGCTGATAGGAAAGGCGACTCTTCCTGGAATGAGTGAGGTACATGTCCAAGGTCGACTTATTCCCCCTCAGCCTGATGTGATTCCACAAGACTACGATGGAATCTTTGAGCCTTCCATCCATGAACATCTCCATGTAGCAGGTGCAAGGTCTCTATCTCGACCGCAAGATGGTATCATCTTACTCAGGCTGATCAACCCTTCATCTGAGACAGTACAGTTATCTGCAGACACCACCCTTGGGCAGTTCTATTCTACTACTGGAGACAGTGAGGAAGAATATGAAATCATCGACAGTATTGTAGCTGGCACACAGAAAAGTTCGTCTTTTCAAGCTTCGTCGATGCTTCCTACTTCTAGTCTGTCCAAGACCGAGTATGAGTGTGCTGAAAGTCTACTCAATTCATACTCTGATGTTTTCAGCAGCACATCCGAGGATATTGGACAGACTAACTTCGCCTACCATGACATCACTACATCAACAGAGACACCAACTCGTAAAAGGGCATACAGGACTTCACCGACTATGAGAGTCGAGATCCAGAACCAGGTTGATGAGCTACTTCGTCGAGACATCATCGAGGAAAGTTTTAGTCCATGGGCAAGCCCCATCGTTATGGTGCGAAAAAAGGACAAGACTTACAGGTTTTGTGTTGACTACAGAGCTTTGAATGCTGTTACGGTACGGGATTCGCATCCGATTCCACGACAGGATGATTCTATCGATGCTTTGTCCTCCTCGTCCTACTTCAGTGTAATTGACCTATCTTCAGGCTATTGGCAGATCCCTTTGGATCCGAAAGACAAGGAGAAGACCGCATTTACCACTGGAACTGGCCTCTATCAGTTCAAGGTAATGCCATTTGGTTTAGTCAACGCGCCAATGACGTTCCAGCGAGTAATGGAAGCCGTCCTCCATGGTCTCCATTGGTCAACATGTCTTATCTACTTAGATGATTGCATTATACTCGGCAAGACATTTCAAGATCACCTACACAATCTCAGGGAAGTCTTACAACGATTCCGAGAAGCCAATCTCAAGCTGAAACCTTCGAAATGCCAATTCTTTCGAAAGGAAGTAACCTATCTGGGACATGTGATCAGTACTACTGGAGTTCGCCCCGATCCAGTCAACACCAAGAAAGTCTCATCCTGGCCTCAACCTAAGACTCCAACCCAAGTGAGAGCATTTCTAGGACTTGCCTCCTACTATCGTCGGTTTATGCCAAGTTTTGCTCAAGTAGCATCTCCACTCACTGACTTGACTCATAAAGGCAAGAAATTCATCTGGACTGATGATTGTGAGGAAGCCTTCAACCAACTGAAGTCATCTCTCACAAGCCCACCAATCCTTGCATACCCAGACTTCAACAACAAGTTTAGCTTAGCCACTGATGCTTCACAAGATGCTATTGGAGCCGTACTCTCTCAGTTGCAAGATGGTAATGACCGAGTGGTTGCTTTCTACAGTCGGAAGCTTACTGAGTCCCAGCGTAGATGGTCTACCTACGATAGGGAACTGTGGGCAGTTATCTCGTCAATCCGCCATTTCAGACATTATCTTAGGGGCCAAGAATTTAACATTCTCACTGACCATCGCCCTCTGTTGGGCTACAACAGTGTACCAATCCAAGACGATGCGACAGGACGGAGAGCAAGATGGATTGTAGAGTTGAATGCATATTCTTTCACCATAACTCACAAGAAGGGCACTGCACATCAAAACGCTGATGCAATGTCACGTATGCCAGAAGATGTAACACACCCTGTTAGTATGGTGAACACACGCTCCTCTACAACTCAACCAGACCAAGAATCAACCGTTCCAAAGTCATCCAACTCAATGGCTGATAAAGCTCCCGAGAACTTTATCCTGGCTAACCATCATGCTGATTTACAATATCATCAGCAACACGACAAAGACATTCAGAGAATAATCAAGTACATCAAGGAAGTACGTCATCCAACAGTGAGAGAAGTCCGGCGACAATCACCTCGTCTACGACGTCTCCTATGGCAACTCCCTCGTTTTGTACTTGAGAATGATCTCTTATACCGACGACGACAAGACAACTCAGGTTCGTCCTCTCTTCAGGTAGTTGTGCCAGAATCTCTTATCCCTCAAGTCCTGCAAGAGATACATGGTAATCCATCCTCTGGACACTTCGGAGTTCAACGCACACTACACAGGGCTGAATCTATGTGCTTTTGGCCATTCATGCACAAGGATATAACCGACTACTGCAGAACTTGTCCTGCCTGTGAGTCGATTAGATCTCCAAGTCCTAAGCACCAAGCTCCACTCCAGAGCATAAAGACTGATCACCCTCTTCAAATGGTTTTCGCTGATATAGCCGAGCTGCCTACTTCAAGAAGCGGGTACCACTATATTTTGGTTGTTGTTGATCACTTTAGTAAATACACCAATATTTACCCCATGCGAGACCAGACCGCCCAGACTGTGGCTGGACACTTATTCGAAGAATACATCAAGGAGCATGGAGTTCCTGAGTCACTACATACAGACCAAGGAAGACAGTTTGAATCTAGACTAGTCCAGGATCTCTGCAAGAGGCTCGGCATTCGCAAATCTCGATCATCCCCTTACCACCCACAGGGAGCTGGCATCGTTGAAAGAGCGAACAGAGTTATCAAAGAACAACTTGCTAAGTACATAGCAGACCAAGGAGGTGACTGGGACAAGCACATACATCAATTGCAGCTAGCCTACAACACTAGTGTCCATACAAGCACTGGCATGACACCCTATTTCATCATGCATGGTCGTGAAGCAAGGACCCCAGCTAGTGTCACTTGTCCTATCATGACTCAGTCATACGATTCTCCTCAAGAGTATGTCACTGATGTGTGTTCCCGGCTAAGACAGGCTTTCCAACATACCAGACAGAAGGCAGAACAAGCTCAACTCAGGCAGAAAAAGGACTATGATGCGTCAACTAGGACCATCAAGTATGCACCAGGAGATCTAGTTTGGTTACACAATCCCGTCAATGCTAGACGCAAACTGGAGCCCAACTGGAAGGGACCTTTCATCATCGTCTCATCCTCATCAGATAACCTTAACTATCTGATAGCCGACATTCATAATGAAAGTGCAAAGAAACTAGTTCATCACAACAGACTCAAACTCTTCAGATCTAGAGCTTTTCTACAAGGGAAAGGACCTTCAACTTCACGTCCTCCTTCAGGTAGTCAGAAAAGACCTGAAGTTATCCCTCCTTCCTCAAGTCCTCCTTCAAGTAATCAGGCAAGGCCTGATATAACTCCTCCATCTCAATTGGCATCTCACTCTTCAATAGAGATGCCATGGTCAACTAACGCTCCAACTCAAGCTGATCAGTTCCGGCCGCCAGAAGACCTCCAGGTTCCAGCAGGTCAACAACCAATCCACTCTGAGTTAGGCAATTCTGACCAGCCATCTTGGTCAGAGGCGTCTAATGGACAGTCATCAACTCAATCCATACAGCGACAGACTCGGGAGCGACAGGTTAACTCCCCAGACCATTTCCATAGACCAGGGCCCTCTAGAGAAAACCCTGATGTCAACCCAGATGTCAACCCCGATGTCAACCCCGATGTCAACCCTGATGTCAACCCCGATGTCAACCCAGATGTCTACCCTGATGTCAACCCCGAGGTCAACGACCAGCAACACACCACTCAACCATCAACTGGTACATCAGCGAACCAACGTACACCCCGCACTATGCAAGCAGACACCACGACGCAAGAGGACACCACAACGCAGTTAACTCACACTCGCTCTGGTAGACGCGTCCACAAACCGCAGAAGTATAGCGATTACCAAATGTGACTATTTTTCGATATTGCGTAGTATTGGACAGTTCATTGGTCTGAAGTCGACATTTCCGTCAGAGGGAAAGAACGTTTCAACTGTCAACTTTCGGTTATGGCAAAGTACAATATTGATTGGACTGTGATTATGAATGACAGAGACATTCAAACTCAACTTCTCATGAGCTTTAAGGTGGACTGTTCAACATATATATTTGACTTTATAGTCTCAGCAACGATTTTGAGCGGTTTTGATATTGAATGGACTGTGAATTTCATGAGTTCTGAAAGGGTCAGAACATGGACATGAACATGGGTTATGGACTGGGAATTTCGAGCGTTATTGAAATGGACTGTACTTCCTTCTACATTTCTCGCGATTTTTTTTGTTTAATTACAGAACTGCTACATGTGAATTAAATTTGTGTGTGTATTATTAATGATTAATACACTGTACATCATATGGACCATTGATTGTTAAAAATTTGGAGAAAGATCCAAAATGGATTGGTATATTGTTCATGTTCATATATTGCAACTATTGCAAGATACGTTTTTACAAATTTCTTCAATTGATTTCTAGTGATGGTAATGCTAAATTGGAATATTTTCTTTGTTTGTATTCATAGCGTTTGAGATTCTTGAAGTAAAGACAAAACCAGGAACAAATATGGATTTCCTTCATTTTGCATGCGTATTGACATGGTAAATGGGGAAGTATTGATTGTCAACAGAGATATATCGTTATTTTGGTAGTTCAAAAGAAGGAAAAGAAAAAAGAGATTGATTCTAGTCTATCTTGTTAAGATATGTTTGTATTTTGTTTAGTCGGTCACAATTGTTTTGTAGAAAATAAAATAAGAATATTACAATTGAATGTAACCACTTTTCACACTATGTACATTCAAAAGTAAAATGTTATTGAAGTGTACAAGATGTTCGAACTGATAGTTATTTTTTAATTTTTTTTTTCAATCTTGCAAGTTACAAATGTCAAAGCAGGCGCTGGCTCAATCTCAGTTGGAAATGTTTTATTCTTTTTAGGAGTCATTTTGCTCATCAAAGCAAGGATGCTGTAGAAAACTTAAAATGAATGCATGTGATACAATATGTTTAGATATTACGATAGTGATATAATCATGTGTTATGGATATTATGTAATTAAATATACTCATGTAACTTCTATAAACAGAAAAATTTCTATTTTTAAGTGATAGGATTTTTCATTTTTCGAGGGTACAAGCATAATTTTTTTTTTTTTGAAGGTATTTTTATTAAGTGATACGATTGTTCATTTTTCGAAGGTACAAGAATTTTTTATTTTTTTCGAAGGTATTCACCTCTAATGATTAGATTCCCTTATTGTTTGCTCAAGATAGTGCATGAAGGTATAACAAATTCGAAACTTTGTTTGACTTTAGAAGCAAAGGAGACAGCATTTAAAAAAAAAAAGTATTTTGTTAGGATTGCTACAACTTTGTGTAATCGATTGTGTTTATTTTTGGAAAGGCAAATACACCGTATTTATAGTTGAGTTGTTTAATTTTACCATTGAAATCTGGAAGTGTTTCCTCGAGATAAAAGTGAAACAGATTAGAAGCGAGAAAGCTCAGATATATATAAAATCATGTGTTTTTTACAGATTTTTTTTTTTCTTCAGCTTATACATGTATGTTATGCTAATACTCTGTACATTTGAGTCATAAGTCATAATTCATTTATATACGAGTAAAATTCATTTGTTTTGTACAATTGTATATATATATGCTTACAGGTAGTTTGTTTTTCTTTTAAAGGAAAAAAAACGGATATATTGATAGTGATTCTCTGTTTACAAGAGGAAAGGATAGAACATATCATTTTGGAAGATGTTTAATGTTTCGGTAATCAAAGAAAGGACAATGCCTTATAAAATGAGGACATTTTTCTGTAAGAGGAAGACTAGTTTGTAGGGATTTATTTTGAACTTCTAAAACTCCCCCTCATATCCATGATTCATCCCTTTCATATTAATAGGTCAGCCCTCATTCACATTCACCCTTTTCATCCACCATCCTTTCATCTGTCTATCTCTCTCTCTCTCATTGGTTTCAATGTTCACCTGATGCAGTCAAGCTTATAGTATAATTTACATATACTATGAATATTCAATATATACCCTTTGTTTATGTTTGAATATTCAAGAATACTTTGTGATGTTGATTTATACTTGTATGGGACTATTATGAATATTTATTGGTTTATTCTACTTTGCATGGAATGTATGTGGAATGCTAGATAGAATGCTGTTATGCTTTGCTACATTAAAACCTGGTCAGTTAGCCAGTAGTTATCAATCCAAGAACATGTCTGCTGGGCTGTCTCTGTGTTAAGTGTGCTAGGAATTACTGTTAGAACCGCAACCCTACATTATGAACACATTTATATATCATCATAACGCGACTTAACTCAAACCGCTTGTCTAGTGTCATCCATTTAAGACAAATCAGCCGACGGTGTGTCATATGTCTTGTTCAATATTATATAGCTCGTGAAGACTATTTTGAATGTTTTAAATGTTACAAAATTCAAGAACTTCCACCCCCTAGACGGCACCCCATTTACATGTGGTTCTCAAGACAATGTTTTGTTATATAACATTGGAGAGAGAGTGTGAACTTTATGTAGTTTATAAGCTTCTAACAACCAAACTTGTGGACTTTGTATTATTTACACAATTTCTTGCTGTCTGCTGCCTCGAGATCATTGGAGTGGAGAAAAGGAACAATGTATAGCAAGAGGCCCTTTTCGGTGAAGGATTAATGCTTTTTATCCAAATGGATTCTAGGCCTTGAAGGCTTGAATAGCTTTTCCAGGATAAATGGTCTTATTGTCCCTACACAATGTTATGGTAGTTATGGCTGAATAAAAAGATTGCCTATGGGAACTCAGTGTTATATGCTCTGGCTCCTAACCATTAGGAGCCAGAGCATATAACACTGAGTTCCTATAGGACATATATTTATTTAGATGGTCATATCTCAGCCAATACTTAACATATTTAATTATTTTTTCGACATTTGGACATTATTTTTGATGCTCTTTCGGAAAAAAAAGAAAAAATTGAGAAATTCTAAAAATAGATTTTTGATGACGTCACACTTCACCACTCTATGGTGGTTCCGCCTGAAATGCAAATACACATGGTTTAACCAAACAAAACTTTTTGTGTTGCAAATTTTATATTTAATTTACGGTAATAGTGATTATTGTTTAGTATGCTAAGGTTGCAAATTTCATGCCTAGGAAGTGTAAATTTGATCAATCAGAGGCCTTCGGTTCGGGCAATATAATATGTTGCATTGCCCTGAAGGCAGTCAATATATTACTTAATTATACCTCAGTAAAAAAATATTAATTTGATATTTATTTACTTGCTCTCTTTATGAATAGACAAAATTACTATGGAGTGGAGGAAAGCATTGGAGTTTATGGCTTGTTTGATGGTTCTCCTGGCTGGGGCCTTGGGGAATGAAGAATCTAAAGATCATGGCCAGCCACCACACATTATCTTCATTGTAGCTGATGATTTGGTAAGATGGAATATAGGTAACTTTTGCTTTGTAGACCCTCAAGTTATAGTAATAATAGCCATATTTGTATAGCGCTTGAGACTTTTTTTCTATTAAAAATTGAGTGCTTTACATTTTAATTGATATCTGCCAGGATGTTGCTAGATGTTTTGATCTGGGCTTCATTCCTTTATCCCTAAATCCACCATCCATCCATCTACCCGTCCATCTATCCATCCATTTATTTATCAATCAATCGATCGATCCATATATCCATCCATCCGTCCTTCTATCTATCCATTCATTCTTCTATCCATCCATCTACCCATCCATCTTTCCATCCATTTATTTATCAATCAATCGATCGATCCATATATCCTTCCATCCGTCCTTCTATCTATCCATTCATTCTTCTATCTATCCATCTACCCATCCATCTATCCATCCATTTATTTATCAATCAATTGATCGATCCATATATCCATCCATCCGTCCTTCTATCTATCCATTCATTCTTCTATCCATCCATCTACCCATCCATCTTTCCATCCATTTATTTATCAATCAATCGATCGATCCATATATCCTTCCATCCGTCCTTCTATATATCCATTCATTCTTCTATCTATCCATCTACCCATCCATCTATCCATCCATTTATTTATCAATCAATTGATCGATCCATATATCCATCCATCCGTCCTTCTATCTATCCATTCATTCTTCTATCCATCCATCTACCCATCCATTTATCCATCCATTTATTTATCAATCAATTGATCGATCCATATATCCATCCATCCGTCCTTCTATCTATCCATTCATTCTTCTATCCATCCATCTACCCATCCATTTATCCATCCATTTATTTATCAATCAATTGATCGATCCATATATCCATCCATCCGTCCTTCTATCTATCCATTCATTCTTCTATCCATCCATCTACCCATCCATTTATCCATCCATTTATTTATCAATCAATTGATCGATCCATATATCCATCCATCCGTCCTTCTATCTATCCATTCATTCTTCTATCCATCCATCTACCCATCCATTTATCCATCCATTTATTTATCAATCAATTGATCGATCCATATATCCATCCATCCGTCCTTCTATATATCCATTCATTCTTCTATCCATCCATCTACCCATCCATCTATCCATCCATTTATTTATCAATCAATTGATCGATCCATATATCCATCCATCCGTCCTTCTATCTATCCATTCATTCTTCTATCCATCCATCTACCCATCCATCTATCCATCCATCTATTTATAAATCAATCCATCAATCTATATAATAATAATAAAGATAGATTTATTGAGCGCATAATAAAGAGAAGTTTCTCTATGTGCTTTACAAAGTAAAAAATAAGCATGTACAAGTATATCCATCCATTCATCCTTCTATTTATCCATTCATCCTTCTATTTATTTATTTATTTCTAATCTTCCATCCATCTATCTACGTACATGTACATGTAGATCCATCCCGCATTCATCCTATTCATCCACATTTTTATCTCCATTTTCTATCCTTCATCCATGTAACCATCCAATTCAGGCACCTATCCATCAGTACATTGACTCCATTCATGCATCTATTCATCCTTAATTGTATCCATGAACCCACCCCATCCACCCATCTACCATCCAGCTATTAATCAACCAAATAATTCATCCATCCATCATTCCACCCATTCATTCATTCATCCATCCATCCATCAACTATTCATCCATCTTGTTATCTGTCCATCCACCCATCCATCCATGCATCTGTCTATCTACCAGTCCACCCATCAACTATTCATCCATTTTGTTATCTGTCCATCATCCATCCATCCATGCATCTGTCTAACTATTCATCCATCTATCCATCCATCCATCTTGTTATCTGTCTATCCATCTATCCATCTATCAGTCCATCCATGCATCTGTCTAGCTACCAGTCCACCCATCCATCTATCTATCCATCCATCATTCCCGCAATCATTCATCCATCCATCAACTATTCATCCATCTTCTTATCTGTCTATCCATCTATCCATCTATCAGTCCATCCATGCATCTGTCTAGCTACCAGTCCACCCATCCATCTATCTATCCATCCATCATTCCCGCAATCATTCATCCATCCATCAACTATTCATCCATCTTCTTATCTGTCTATCCATCTATCCATCTATCAGTCCATCCATGCATCTGTCTAGCTACCAGTCCACCCATCCATCTATCTATCCATCCATCATTCCCGCAATCATTCATCCATCCATCAACTATTCATCCATCTTCTTATCTGTCTACCGTATTCATCTACCCATCCACCTATCAAACAGCTAGTCCACCCACTATTCCACCCATCCATCTATCCATCCATTTATCTTCCAGCAATCAACCAACCAATTCATCCATCTACCATTCCACTTCCATTCTGAGTTATGCAATGACCGTTTATGTAGATTTCCAATTTCATTTAATTTTTGGTCATCATCAATAGTGATCTGTCAGTTTATGACAGGTTCAGTGACCTAAGCAAAATTCTATATCAAGTGTCTCTCCAAGTTCCTCGGTCTTGAGCCATCCGTTTCAGCGTTTCATACCCTGTCGCTCCACATTCTAGGATTACATCGTCTAGAAAGCCTTTACGAGGTCATCCCCTCTTCTTCTTTCGATGAATACGACCTTCTATGACTCTGAGCATCAATCCCTCATCATGCCGCATTATGTGTCCGAGCCATTTCTTCTGTCTCTCTCTAATCTTTCGGTATTCATCCATTAATTCCTATCAGGGTTGGGATGATGTCAGTCTCCACGGTTCTAGTCAGATCCCGACCCCAAACATCGACACCTTGGCACAAGAGGGCGTAACGTTAACAAACTACTATGTATCGCCCATCTGCACGCCAACGAGAAGCGCCATCATGACTGGAAGACATCCCATTCACACAGGTATGCATAGATTTGAGCCCAGCGCACACAAAACGATCCAACTTTAATCCAATTTTGGAAGAGTTCGCCGTAGCAATTCATATATATTGAAATGCATGTAAAAACTTAAAGCCACACTGTACTACTTGTACCTACTTGCCTCCCTCTACAGTGTGAGTCAAAAAAAAGTTTACACCTAGAAAATAGCTAATTATTAAAAAAATCATGGATGAACATTGAACTGTTATATGACTTATGAAAGAGTGTTTTATCCCAAATCATTTGGTACCATTTTAGTGTGGTATGTGTTCACGCTTGGATGAACAGGAGACATTGTTTGTGAGAGTGCAAAAATAGACTTGCGCCAAAGTTGCCTATGTGATGTTTGAATAAAACTATTGGGATTTGGGTATTAATTCGGTCTTTGCAGATCCAATTTAACACCCCTAACAAAATTAATCATGCCACACATATCAAATATCGAATATCAAATATCAACGAACATTTTTGCGCGTGTGTATGGGTGTGTGTGACTTTGCCAAAAAACATGCAATGCATTTCATTTGATACATTCAATCCAATATCTCACTCCGCTTATCCCAACATAATACATACTGTAGGCATCACTTTGGCGCAAGTCGATTTTTGCACTCTTGCAAACAATGCCACCTGTTCATCCAAGCGTGAACACATACCACACAAAAATGGTACCAAATGATTTGGGATAAAACACTCTTTCATAAGATGTATAATAATTAACTGTTCATAGATGATTTTAAAAATAATTAGCAATTTTCTAGGTGTAAACCTTTTTTTTTACTCACACGGTATATAGAAAACAATGCCGAATCGGTGACCATTGGTCCCCCATTTTCTTATGTTAATTGAGAGCTGAGTTGATGAGATAACCATCTGTCCAGTGACCTGGCAGGGTGGTCTAATCCCTCTTATAAACTAGTACAGACAGGCTTTAAGAGCACAATCCTCTCTGGTTTAATACTTAGAAATGAAATGTAATGAAAATTAGAATGAAACCCTTCATTGTACATCATTATGTAGAGGACATTTAGACTTGCCTTTTCATATACAATCAGGTTTGTAGGATTTGTATATTCACTAAAGTTTCCAAAATAAGAAGACGGCTATCGTCTGCTATAAGTTCAAAAGGGATCTGCCATTATGACGTATTTGCGCTGTACTCCGCCGGTACCACGGCCTTTACGTGACCAATTTGCCAAAGTTGACTATGGGAGGATATGCGTGCGATTGGCAAGGCTTACATACAGGGACCAAGTTTCAAGCGATTCTCATTTCCTGAACCATATTCATTGGTTCGAATGCATATAGCTGCATGCTGACCATCCATAATAATCAAAAGTGATATCCCTTACAAAAATGTACCATGGTAACCATGGTACTTTCGTCCAAATTACCATCCACCATGTTAACCATGGTTATCATCAAGGCTCAAATTAATTTTTTGTCCACGGGGGCTCTTCCAAAAAAAAAAGAACCCTCTTTTAGTACTGACGGGGGCTCTTTTTTTAATACAAATATTCATTGAATTGGTACCCATGAAAATCCTAAATTCCTTGGTATTTTATCATTATCATTTATTTAAGTCGGCATTTTCCCTCTTAGAAATTTTCTTGTTACGTAGCTGTTATTGACTTTTATCTCCGTGATGACATTCTCTTCTTTTCTTCCCGCTCTGCACATAATGTCCTCCTCATTATTCGGAGCAACCTTATTTACATTCTTTCTTTACTTTTAGTTTTTACCATATCCTTCCAAAACACAGGGGCGGATCTAGCTTTTTGCTAAGGGTGGGGGGTAAACCAAATACGATGTGGAGCATCGTCCACGAGCCGCGTAGCGGCGAGGCGATTTTTGTTGTTGCTATTTTGAACCCCCGTAAGTGATGCTTTCCTAGCATCTACTAACATGCGGAGCATCGTCGACGAGCCGCAAAGCGGCGATGCGATTTTTTTTTGGCGCTATTTTGAACCCCCGTTAGTGATGTTTTCCTGGCATCTACTGACATCTACTAATACTGTGTAGGTCTGGACACAATGACACATGATAGCATTTTTCTATGCACATCACATTTTCACTTGGCAGCCCAAGGGGGAAGGGGGGGGGGGGGCAGGCGCGGATCCAGGATTTCTTAGGGGGGGGGCCCAAATTTCAAATTATGCGAGCCAAATATTGGTACGTAATGTTGACCAACAATGACGTAATGCGGGGGGGGGGGGGGGGGGGTCGGTGCAAACGCGAAACGCGGAAGCTTTGACGTTTCATTAAATTATTAGAGAAAGAAGACGACTCGTTGTACCGTTCTCGACTCTTAATCTTCGTCCGAATTTAGTTTTTCCCCTCCCGCGCAAAGCGCGGAAAATTTTATCACTTATTAAATTATTAGAGAAAGAAGACGATTCGTTGTAAAGTTCTCGACTCTTAATCCTCGTCTAAATTCAGTCACCCCCTCTCCCTCCTGCGCGAAGCGCGGAAGCTTTGACGTTTCATTAAACTATTAAAGAAAGAAGACTATTCGTTGTAGAGTTCTCGACTCTTAATCCTTGTCTGAATTCAGGTCCCCCCCCCCCTCCCGTGCGAAGCGCGGAAGCTTTTAAGTTTCATAAGATTGTGAGAGAAAGAAGACGATTGGCTGTACAGTTCTCGACTCTTAATCCTCGTCTAAATTCAGTCACCCCCTCTCCCTCCTGCGCGAAGCGCGGAAGCTTTGACGTTTCATTAAACTATTAAAGAAAGAAGACGATTCGTTGTAGAGTTCTCGACTCTTAATCCTTGTCTGAATTCAGGTCCCCCCCCCCTCCCGTGCGAAGCGCGGAAGCTTTTAAGTTTCATAAGATTGTGAGAGAAAGAAGACGATTGGCTGTATAGTTCTCGACTCTAAATCTTTGTCTAAATTCAGCCCCCCTCCCCCTCCTGCGCAAAGCGCGGAAGCTTTGACGTTTCATTAAACTATTAAAGAAAGAAGACGATTCGTTGTTCCGTTCTCGACTATTAATCTTCGTATGAATTTAGTTTTTTCCCCTCCCGCGCGAAGCGCGGAAAATTTTACGACTTATTAAATTATTAGAGAAAGAAGACGATTCGTTGTAAAGTTCTCAACTCTTAATCCTCGTCTAAATTCAGTCACCCCCTCTCCCTCCTGCGCGAAGCGCGGAAGCTTTTAAGTTTCATAAGATTGTGAGAGAAAGAAGACGATTGGCTGTAGAGTTCTCAACTCTAAATCTTTGTCTAAATTAAGCCCCCCTCCCCCTCCTGCGCAAAGCGCGGAAGCTTTGACTTTTCATTAAACTATTAAAGAAAGAAGACGATTCGTTGTACCGTTCTCGACTATTAATCTTCGTATGAATTCAGTTTTTCCCCTTCCTGCGCGAAGCGCGGAAAATTTTACGACTTATTAAATTATTAGAGAAAGAAGACGATTCGTTGTAAAGTTCTCGACTCTTAATCCTCGTCTAAATTCAGTCACCCCCTCTCCCTCCTGCGCGAAGCGCGGAAGCTTTTAAGTTTCATAAGATTGTGAGAGAAAGAAGACGATTGGCTGTAGAGTTTTCGACTCTAAATCTTTGTCTAAATTAAGCCCCCCTCCCCCTCCTGCGCAAAGCGCGGAAGCTTTGACTTTTCATTAAACTATTAAAGAAAGAAGACGATTCGTTGTACCGTTCTCGACTATTAATCTTCGTATGAATTCAGTTTTTCCCCTTCCTGCGCGAAGCGCGGAAAATTTTACGACTTATTAAATTATTAGAGAAAGAAGACGATTCGTTGTAAAGTTCTCGACTCTTAATCCTCGTCTAAATTCAGTCACCCCCTCTCCCTCCTGCGCGAAGCGCGGAAGCTTTTAAGTTTCATAAGATTGTGAGAGAAAGAAGACGATTGGCTGTAGAGTTCTCGACTCTAAATCTTTGTCTAAATTAAGCCCCCCTCCCCTCCTGCGCAAAGCGCGGAAGCTTTGACTTTTCATTAAACTATTAAAGAAAGAAGACGATTCGTTGTACCGTTCTCGACTATTAATCTTCGTATGAATTCAGTTTTTCCCCTTCCTGCGCGAAGCGCGGAAAATTTTACGACTTATTAAATTATTAGAGAAAGAAGACGATTCGTTGTAAAGTTCTCGACTCTTAATCCTCGTCTAAATTCAGTCACCCCCTCTCCCTCCTGCGCGAAGCGCGGAAGCTTTGACGTTTCATTAAACTAATAAAGAAAAAAGACGATTCGTTGTAGAGTTCTCGACTCTTAATCCTTGTGTGAAATCAGGTCCCCCCCCCCCTCCCGTGCGAAGCGCGGAAGCTTTTAAGCTTCATAAGATTGTGAGAGAAAGAAGACGATTGGCTGTACAGTTCTCGACTCTAAATCTTTGTCTAAATTCAGCCCCCCTCCCCCTCCCACGCGAAGCGTGGAAGCTTTTAAGTTTCATAAGATTATGAGAGAAAGAAGACGATTGGCTGTACAGTTTTCGACTCTTAATCCTCGTCTGAATTCAGGTCCCCCCCCCCCCTCCCACGCGAAGCGCGGAAGCTTTTAAGTTTCATAAGATTATGAGAGAAAGAAGACGATTGGCTGTACAGTTCTCGACTCTTAATCCTCGTCTGAATTCAGGTCCCCCCCCTCCCACGCGAAGCGCGGAAGCTTTTAAGTTTCATAAGATTATGAGAGAAAGAAGACGATTGGCTGTACAGTTCTCGACTCTTAATCCTCGTCTGAATTCAGGTCCCCCCCCCCCTCCCACGCGAAGCGCGGAAGCTTTTAAGTTTCATAAGATTATGAGAGAAAGAAGACGATTGGCTGTACAGTTCTTGACTCTAAATCCTCGTCTGAATTCAGGTTCCTCCCTCCCGCGCGAAGCGCGGAAGCTTTTAATTTTCATTAAATCATAATAGAGAAAGAAGACGATTCGTTGTACCGTTCTCGAAAATAATCCTCGTCGGAATTTAGTTTCCCCCCCATCCCGCGCGAAGCGCGGAAGCTTTTACGTTTTATTAAATCATTAAAGATTCGTATTACCGTTCTCGCCTCTGAATTCAGGTTCCCCCTCCCGCGCAAAGCGCGGAAGCTTTGACGTTTCATAAGATTGTGAGAGAAAGAAGACGATTCGCTGTACCGTTCTCTATACTCTTACTCCTTGTCTGAATTTCAAAGATGTTCTTTGTCAGCTTCTTTTGCTTCTTACGTCCTTTTCTGATTTGGGGGGACCGCCCCGCCCCCCTGGCTACAGATAAACACATTTTGATACCTTTTCCGACCCCGCAAGTTCAGGGGTTTAAGGCAATAAATTACGGTCAGATAAGCATTCAGGGGCCCGCCTTAGGGCCCCTGGTGGGCTCGAGGCGGCGGAGCCGGCCCGGAAACTCAGGGGTTTTAGTCGTTTAATTATGGTCAGATGAGCATTTTTTTTAATACCTATTATTTTGTGACACTGGAAGGTCACTATTTGGCGTAGGGTCCAGGGGCGGAGCCCTCCAAAAGAGGGGTTTTAGGCATTAAATTACCGTCAGATGAGCATCTAAGGGCCCGGCGTAGGGCCCAAGGCGGAATCCAGGGGGCAGAGCCCCGAAAGCTTTGGGGTTTTATTAATCACGGTCAGATGAGCAATCAGTATCAGTACGCCAGTATCTCCTCTTTTCCTTTTTTCTTTCCCTTTTCTTCCTTCTCTCTTATTTTTTTGATTGGGGGGGGGGGGGGGGTCAACAGCTTTGGAGGCAAGGCCCTTTCGGCCCCCCGATCTCCTTCTTCCCCCTTTTCTTTTCTTCTTCCTCTTCTTTCTTTCCCTTTCTCTCCCCTTTCCCTTTCCCTTCTTTTCCTTTTTTCTCTCCCTTTTTTTTTTTTTTTTTTTTTTTGGCAGGGGGGGGGGGGGGGCCAAGGCCCGCTCGGCCCCCCCCCCTGGATCCGCGCCTGGGGGGGGGGGGGGGGGGGGGGTGGTATCCGCCACTGCAACATGCATCTTTGGTGATCTTCTTCTCAATATTGATTTACTGGTCGAGTTACATTATTTGCTGACCTTTTAGAATAACCAGATTTCAGAGGATTCACACTTTTCACAACGAAAAACTTCTCCATGTTCAGTCCTTGCGCGATCGTCTCCAGCTCCAGCAGATATTGGGCGTCAGCGTGCACACCGGTACTACCGGCGTAGTATGGCCATTGCTGACGACCGCACTACAGCTGCACTGCGAGCTCTGTTGTTTGTATCGGTAATACTCATAGAGATGGGAGAGAAAGCGCCATCTAATTAGTTCCATTTTATTGGTTTAAGGTTTGAAAATTGATACTCAATATTGTGTTAAAGTTATATCAGAAAAGATAATCTTTATTTTATAATTCCACGGGGGCGATTTTTAATTTTGCAATCGCCCCCGTGAACCATCTGACGGGGGCGATTGTGGAGCTCACGGGGGCGAATCGCCCACCGCCCCCGTGTATTTTGAGCGTTGGTTATCATGGTACCATATACACCCCCAGTACGGAACTATGATTTTTATTTTTGTTTTTGATGATTGAAATAAATCTGTGATAGTACGAGATCTACAAACACAGCGAACCCTCACAAAGGTCGGTAATAACGGTTTTAAAAATATAAAATATTCAAGACTAGACATGTGTGTGTGCATTCGTGCCCTGATCAATTAGCTCCCACACGCATGCCCGTATCCCTGCTAACCAATTTGAAAATGTTTGAATCGGCTCACATTAAATAGATGTATTTATTTTATCACTGTCTTAATATGACAAATACAATTTATTCATAATTCAAATTAATATTTTCAATTAAAAAGAAAATATCATAATATAATTTTTGAAGATTCAATGATACATGCAATTATACTTCTAAGTATGTTTGATATAGTAGGCCAATCATACATCCACAGCGCATTAACGCCATGATCTACAGTGAGGACAAAAAAATGGTGGCAGCCAGATACCGGTATGATCGTGATGAAATGACCTTTTATAGTTTGATTTATCAAAAAACGATGAACAAAATCTTAGATTTTCTTAGTGATTCCAAATTACTGATATTATATTTTTCAAATGCACAATTATCATTTTTTGACTTTCATTCACCTTTAAGGTTCTGTAAAATCAAAGAAAATCTAGATTTGGTTTGGGAGGCCTCTATGTGGAAGGGATACTCAAGTTTTATAAAACTTGATATCAATAACAAGTTACAAGCTACTGTTATAAGCTACTGAAATCAAGGCATCTAATTGGCTGAGAGCAAATTTGTCATAGGAATTTAGCATTTGTTATAGATAACAAGTTTCATGAAACGGGCCCCAGGTCCGAATCGTAGTGACTGTAGATCTTTTATGCAATCGTCTAAGATTTGAAGCCGATTTCTTCGAACATGTGATGGTACCGGTAGTACTCAGAAGTCAAGTCGTATATTGTACGATGGGCCTGGCTTGGTGAAAGATTCAAGATTCAAAGATTTGTTTTGCTTCTCTTTATATTATTTTTGATGGATACATTTGATAAGAAACAGAGAATACATAACATCTTGTTGAGGGTTGAGGTTCGGTGACACGAAGACTTAACTCCATATTTTGCCAAAATGAATATTTGATATCCAAATGTTCAGAAAAATGTTGGCTTTCCAGGAAACACAACAATGGCTAGTGAAACTTATAGACTTAACTCCTTAAGGCGCTAGTGGACCTCTATCTTTAAACCACTTTTTCTTCAAATGACCAAAATGGAGTTGCGTCTTTGTGTCACTGACCCCTCGTTGTGTAGTATATTGAATATTATAATTTCGATTGAAAATGCCCTCTATTGTTTTGATCTTTACAGGCCTGCAGGTTGGTGTAATAGATCCTGACACGCCATATGGATTGGGTCTAGAGGAGAAGACTATGGCACAGTATCTTAAAACATTAGGGTACAGTACTCATGCAGTAGGAAAGGTAAAATTCACATCCACAAACCTTTTATATGTTCCACAATCTCTTCTCTTTTAAACAGAGGGCAAAAGTTTAAAAAAAGAGGGGTTTGCCTGCCACTACCACACAAACTAAGCACACCTTGTTCTAATTTGGAAGCCCCTTCCAAATTAGGGGTGTTCGCTACCAAAAAACAACAAAAACACCTCTGAAATATCGTGTATTGTGATAAAATCTTTTGAATGAACAAAATGTGCTTAGGCCAAATAAAAATAAAAAAAATGTTTAGCGTCCTGTTTTTTTGAAAAATAGGAAGGAGAAGGCCCTTTTTTTTTTTTTCAAAATGGCCGCTCGGTACATTTTCCCCGATAGTCTGGCTATTTTTCAAGATGGCCGCCGACCTTTTTTTTAATTTTTTTTTTTTTAAATCAGAAATAGATCCATTTTAGCAGTGTTTTTCATGTTTTTTTTCTTAAAAAGTAAACGTAAACGTAAAAAGTATGGTTTACCGCATCTTATCTGGAGGAGCCTGTATTGGTGCTGCCACCAACAATAGTGTTTATATGAAACTATAAAAAAAATAAAATAAAAAACATGAAACAAAGAAATAAAAAACAAATTTTGTTACCTTAAATTGGCCATTCAGATATCAGGTGGTTATACACAAAGCACTTCAAGGTCTCCTGTTCGGGTTGTTCTGGACAAGCTTTTGAATCTTTTGATCCAGAATGCCGGAAATTACGCATTATACATGAGCAGAAAGAGCAAAGATCACCCAGTATTGTGTCTTTCATGAATAAGCATGATTAAAATGTAAAAATCAGTAAAGTCTTCAAATTGGCAACTCAATTAAAATTGATAATCACTATTTTTACATGCAAGTTGGCAATTTTTCTTGCCTTTTGTTGAGGATGTTGCATTTAAGAGAGAAGATGACATGTCAACAAAGAACTTTTATTGTCAACATATTATTTGTTAATTGGTCAATTGTATCTTGCGATTCTTTAGGACTGCCCTGGTGTACGTCCGATTATCGTTAAATAAAGAAGTAATTCATTATCTTAATCGACTAACACCCCAGTTCACAATATTTTTCTCATTTTTAAAGAAAGGTGTGATGTAAATTCATCATTCAATAAGGAAGTGATTGATTATATTATTCAACTTATGCCTCGGTTCCCTCTAACATCACTCAATTTGTTAAGATGGCCCAATTGTACATTGGAAGTTGGTTCATTCCTAGATGATGAAATGATTACCGGTAGTTAAAATGTAAACCCTATTTATAAAATGGCTCTAGTATTTTAAGCATCGTGATTGGTCAATATGCGTCACATGACATGCACCAATTTTTGATGCATGCATGATCATGCCAAAAAAAAGTACAAAAATAGTTATATCGCACGTTACCAAGGATATCCAGCACGTACGTGTAGTACGCTCCATTGAGTGCATTGTACGCGTAGCTAGTATTGTACGTTCCATAGGCCTAGCTAGGAATATAGAGCGGGGTATTATTAGAAAGCAAATTTTTATTTTACTTTTGCCTTGGATGTAGACTAGGCCTGTTTTGACTGTTGGATTTTATAATGAAGCCAGGAATTTCAGCTGTCTGATGTAGACTCGTCTCTAGACCCCCTATGGATTTTATTTTTACTCAAGGCAATGAATCCCGTTGACCTTTTGGTAAGCCTGCAAGGTCTTAGTTTCGAACCAACATAACTCTAGATCTAAGTCTCGTAGACTCTAACTTAAGATCTAAACTTTTGTTTGTTTTGATTTGTGTCGCTATTTTATAAAACAACTTGACCCTGTTGTGCGAAACGTAAATGCAGTGTACGCTCGGTTTCTTCAGATGGTGCGCACTGTGAACTCGCCGCAAGGGGCTCGTTGCACAGAGCGGCACCAATCTAAAGAAACCTTGGGTGTACTGCATTCACCGCTATTGCACGCTGGGCCATGAGTTATTTGTATAATAGCCTTAGGGCAGTGGCGGATCCAGGGGGGGGGGGGGCCCGGTCCCCCCCCTTGAGAAAAAAATCATGTAAAATCACGTGATTTTTACCTTTTTGGGGGGTTGCCCCCCCCCCCCCCTGGCGCTCAAGGGGGGGGGGGGGGGGGGGTGCAAATTGAAAAAAATTTGAGGACCTCAACAAAATAATGTGCTCACTATTATTACAATTTTATGACTTTTTCCTTTTGAGTCGTGCACATCTTTTTAAACAAATTTTTCGAAATCGGACCTAGCGTTGTTATGTAAATCAACTCACCTCTGTTGGAGAGTTCATGAATATTTTCAAAGCTCAGTTTACTGCTGATTATGCACCCGTTTTCACACTTCAGATTTTCATTTTTTGTGTTGGTCTTTTCTTTTCTTTGGTTACAGTGGCATTTGGGATATTTTGCAAAAGAGTACACCCCAACGCGGAGAGGCTTCGATTCTTTCTTTGGCTTCTATAATGGAAGAGGCGATTACTACACTCATGAAGAAGTGGTAATATAAATCAAGCAATATGGTGTCAAAGACGGTGTCTGGTGCTTTAACGGTATGATGGTATCACTAATGTTTCACTAAAAAATATCATCCATGTAATAGTTTCTCCTCTAACACATATTTTCAATATATCACTAACAACCGGCACTGTCCCCAATTAAATGAAGATCGAAAAGGTTATACCTATTTTTAAGAAAGTTGATCAACAGGGACTTAGGATATTACCACCCCATTTCACTTCTAACCATTTTCTCAAAGATCCTCAAAAAAAATTGTTTATTCTCGCCTTATTGCTTTTCAGGTGGGCAGGCTGTATATCATACAGACCACCTTATAATTTCATTAGAATTGCCTTTATTTATTTATTTACTGGTATTTATTATTTATTTATTTTTCTTATTTCTAACCACTTTTTTGTAAGCACGATGACTTGAAAATGGCTCAATCAAATGCCTTCAAATTTGGCACACATATGTATAGGCATATGTACAAAGCACAATAATGTTTTCAACATTGACCTTGACTGATGACATCATCTAGGCGCCATTTTGTAAAATTTTCGGAAAATCAACTCGTGATCGTATCTTCATGACCAAAAGTTTTTTCTCATTCATATTTATCATGATTAAGGTCAATATCCGTCCAGTCAATTTAAGGTAAAAAAATGCGTGCGTACGGGTACGTCCACGCGTCGGTACGTCAAAATGCTCAAAAAAAAACTCAAAATCATTTTGCATACGTTTTAGGCCATTTAAAGCATTTTATAAAAAATCTCGCACACGCGTTTTCGCGCGTTCTGACATTTTGCAACATAGAATCGCCAAATTTTCTTTGTCATCATATTTTACACATTTTTCCAAGCATTTTGATACCTTGTTCACCTTTTTCTGACGATTAATAACGGAGTGAGGGTCCGTTTAAGATACATGCTGTGCGTGCGAGCTCTTGTAATACATAGCATATATGGGCAAAAACATGCTCATACAAAATCCATTGTAGCTCTTTAGGATGTAAGGTGACCCCTATTTTTTTCATATGTTGATAGAGCATGAATAGGAGATATGATTTCATGTCTCATTTAACAAACAAGTATTACAAATCTAGTTTTAATTGTAATCATCTTCTCTCCGGCTCCCAATTTGGTTTTCGCAAGAAGCACTCAAGCACTCTGTGTGAGTCAAAAAAAAGTTTACACCTAGAAAATTGCTAAGTATTTTAAAAAATCGTCTATGAACAGTAAATTATCATACATCTTATGAAAGAGTGTTTTATCCCAAATCATTTGGTATCATTTTTGTGTGGTATGTGTTCACGCTTGAATGAACAGGAGGCATTGTTTGCGAGAGTGCAAAAATCGACTTGCGCCAAAGTTGCTTATCTGATGTTTAAATAAAACAATTGGGATTATCAACTTTGCTTCTGCAACTGAATTTGCAATGCATTTCATTTGATACATTCAATTCATTCTCTCACTCCGCTAATCCCAACATAATACATGCTGTGGGCATCACTTTGGCGCAAGTCGATATTTGCACTCTCGCAAACAATTTAATATTAACTTTATTTCTATGTTTCTTTTCTTCTCAAATTCACTCTCCTTGTATAGAATCTCATACTATACTACTCCGTTTTTCGCCTCTTGTAATACCTTTTAAATTCAGACCTACTATATTGTGTTACTCAGTATGGAAGCCTATTCACATATAAGCTATGCTTTTTCTTTAGGCTCCTCACATTTTACATTGTTCTACCTTGCCTGTTATATATATCTACATATTTCAAAATTTCTTACTTATTTGATTTGAAATCTTTAAAAAAAAAAAAAAATTCTTGTGTGAAATCTACTCTTATAATGATATACGCCTGTTAAAAAAAATATATGTAAAAAGAATATTAACTGTAAAATGTGGAATAAATAAAACTTCAAACTTCAAAATGAGAAGGTTGAGTTCCGGGAAGAGGTGAAAAATAATTTGTGAGCATTACCATGTATTATGCAAATGTGGAAGAACATCAGATAAAAAATGTTCCTTGAAAAGCATGGCTCTTCAAATGCCTTAACCCTAATAAGACCGGGGGGGGGGGGGCATTATGGCCCCCCCCCCCTCCACGATTTTTTCGATTTCTCGGGAACGCATACATGTATGGATGGCACCCCGCCGCTCGCTGACTTTTTTCTTTTGAGTCTTGCGCAACTTTTAAAAGATTTTTTTTGAAAATCGGACCTACTGTTACAAGGTCATGTGACCTTTTGTCTTTGCTTGTCAGCCCGAAAATCGCTCATTTTCGTGATTTGTGTACAAAACATATGGAAAAGTCATTTTTCCTAAAAACAGATCAAACATTGGTTATTGGGTCTTGTTTAAAGTTTAGGTGGTTGTTATGGGAGTCAAAATAGTTGAATTGTAGTAAGAAATGAAATAAAACAACAAAAACAATGAAATACATAAGTTAAAAAAACAATGAAATACATAAGAAATTATCAAAACAAGGGATAACATAAGGAATAATCTGGCTCTTCAAATTTTTTTTGTTGCATTATTATTCAGAATGGTCTAATGAATATACATGTATGTAGTGAAAAAGAATGCTTAAATATGAATAATATATGATTTATGGGTAAAAACTTTATTTGCATAAATTACCATAAATATGCTAATGAGTGAATTTTTCAAAAATTGAAATTATCATATTATTTTATACACTTCACTTGACATGCGTGCAAATTTTTGCGGCGATTGGCCGCTTTCCGGCCGAGATCTTAAGGGGGGCCATAATGGCCCCCCCCCCCCGCCCGTACTAATTAAGACCTCAAATAGCCTGGCCTTTTTAGGGTTAATATTCTAAATATGGATCATAAAGATCGGGACGGATTTTTTTGCCACATGTTCGTGTAGTCCCATATATCTTTCTGTGTACATGTACAGTGCTTGTAACTTTACCAAGACTGGGCCAAATTTATTATCATGTGATGATTCCAGAACCTTCCAGTACACACCAATACTTATATGCTAGATGATCAACCTTTTCTGATCGATTCCACAACATTTCTTTCGCAATGCAATTGCATGACCTGAACTCAACTTTTTCTTTTAAGTGGACCAGGCCATTCACCTAAACAAAAAATTATGTTCAGCTGGGATGTGTAAAATCAACTTAAAAAAAAACTTCTCACATTCATCTGGATATCGGAAAAGGAGTATGAAGAAAATAAAGAATAATATTAAAATGCACAGAACTGAAAACGGAAAACGGGCCTTATTTTATGTGAGGCAAGTTTTATGCGTTGTCTCAAGTACGGTAGTCTTCCTACAAGTCACTTTTATTTTCATTGAGAGTGTATTTAAACTTGTCTTGAACAATCTCTTATCAGGAGTACTATTTGAAATTCGTATTTTGACTTAGTATTGCCACATATGGAATGACTAACATACAGAACAAATATTTAATGGTGATTGGTACGCTTGAAACCCTTGATTGGAATTGTGATGGTCATGGGTTTGAGCCCCCAGCACTGCACTAGTGTACTTTGGCAAGACATTTATCTATACTTGCCACTCTCCACCCAGGTGATAAATAGGTACCTGGTAGGATGGCATGTTTGCGCTTGTAAGCTGGAGCTTTGCTAGATTACTCCCCAGAGAGTGGAGCGTGTGCACTGTGATTGCGGATTAACAATTGAATCCATAGACCAGGGTCATAGTTATTACAATGTAAAGCCCTTAGAAGTTAGAAATGTAGTAAAAGTGCTATACAAATATGACTGCTACCATTATTATCGTTTTTTTAAAGTCAATAGCTAATCTGTGATTTTTTCGCCAATAAGACAAATTAAAAGTGGTTGCACATCTGACATTTGTTATACTGTACAGGAAATTACCCAAATATTTACCTATACCAAACTGTGTTATATGGGATTTTTGCGTACATGTATTTTGATAACCCTACCTTGCGTATGAAAGCTTGCCTACTAAATTTTAAAGTGGGTAGAAGCAAAATTACATCAACCTAAACAATTAATTTTTATCTACTGTGATTCACCCCGTGATATACCCCTTGATAACCCTTTATTACAATGTCTGGTCTGGTCTGCAGCAAAGCGAGGCTTCTGGATATGACCTACACAAGAACGGAAAGGTTTATAGGCCTGCCTTCGGCCAGTATTCTACAGAAATCTTTACTCAAGAAGCTGAGCAGATTATCAAGGCCCACAATGCATCACAGGTGAGAACTGAAAATATTCATCACTAGTTGGTGATTATTCTACAGATATCTTTGCTGATGTTCTTTCCTTCATATATTTCAGACAAAAGATAGTCAACCTGTTCAAAACGTCGAGCCACTCCTTCTACCCATCCTTTCCAACTCATGAAAGATTACCAACAGTCCTTTTCAGGACTCCCCAATCCTCCCCCTTCCCCTTCTTTCTCACATGGTGCAACCGTAAACCTACTGTATATGTATTTCTGTCCTGTCTTTTCTTTCTTATTTCTGTTATCCTTTTCTTATTTCTGTTATCCTTTTCTTTCCTATTCCTGATGATGCAGCTTTGAACCTTCATTGATAAAGCCATACAGCTTCTTGTTCATTATTAATGTATCATTTGACATTTCCGTACTATGTGCATTTTACTTTTACAATGCTTCATTAAGCTGAATCTACACAATTCTCGTTCATTTGCTTACATTTTTTTCTCATAAATTGAACTCTCTTTTCTTTTTTTTCTTTATCTTTTCCCTCTCCCCCTCTTCTATTTTTCATTCTTTCTTTCTTCTTTCTTCTTTCTTCTCAATTCACTGACAAACTGATTATCACCATTTTATAATTTACAATCACTTTTTGTTGTACTTTAAGTTATTAATGATTTTTTAAATCTACTGTTTTAATGCAGTTTTATATGATATAATGTGAGGAATGTACTTAACTAATTACTGAATTTTTAAATCTACTGTTTTTAATGCTTTTTATATGATACATTGTGAGCCAATTATTGTAAGTCTTTGGACTTTTTATTTGGTATATTTGTAATTAAACTGAAATTGATTTGAATTGAATTTAAATTATTTTCTTTGTTATTTCTGTCCATGTATCAGCCTCTGTTCCTGTACCTTGCACATCAAGCTGTCCATGCAGGAGTGTATTCTGATCGACTTCTTGAAGCTCCTCACAAATACTATCAGAGGTTCCCTCACATTGAGACAGAGGGGAGGAGAATGTATGCAGGTAACACTTTATTTTCATTGATGCTATGTAGCATTTATTATTTTTTAAATTTTTACATGAATATTCAATTTAATTTATTTATTTCATAAAATACATAGATATAATGTCAAATAAAATTGTGTCTGGGAAAGCGCATTAACAAACCAGTGGGTGTGCCATTTACCAGTTTATATTGTTTCTCCTGGTCAGCAATGGTGTCTGCTTTAGATGACTCTGTAGGCAGCATCTCCCAGACGCTACGAGACGCGGGCCTCTATGACAACTCCATCATAGTCTTCACAACCGACAATGGGGGCGCCACCTATGACGTCTTTGACGGGACCCACGCCAGTAACTGGCCCCTGAGGGGATGCAAGCACACTCTATGGGAGGGCGGGGTCAGGGGCACTGCCTTTGTAAACAGCCCCCTTATTAAGAAGCCCAGACGCTTCAGTGACCAGATGATGCACGTCTGCGACTGGCTACCCACGCTGCATGGCGTAGCCGGGGGTGACCCCCAGGAACTTAAGAATTTGGATGGATTCGACCAGTGGGATGCACTGTCCAAGTGAGTTTGACTTTAATGTATTAAAGAAGCACAGGAGAGAGCTCCTATGGGGAATCCGATACCACTCGAGTGTTACCCGATAACAGGTGTTGTATAGGTTGAAGGTTAGGGAGTATGAAGAAAATAATGGGTAGCATAAAACAGCGCATATGGAGCCCAAGACCAACTTGAGTCCTATTTTGCCTATGTGTGCGTCAACTTGTCTACTTAACAAGTCATTTACTGTTTACTGACAGCTATATTTGAACTGCATTATCTCTTTCTTGAAGTGATAATAATTTAAGCTTATATTTAAGAGCAAAAAATGTTATGGTGAGCACATGGCGTGTCATTTGGCTGACAGGAATTTCTCATATTCTACTGTGGTCTTTTCCCATAACGGTGTTAATTAAACCGTAACCAAAAAAATGTAGAATGCATACCGGTTATATGAAAATACAATACTACATTGATTTACTAGTACATGTTTGTAGGTTGCAAAGACTTGATTAGTGGTACTGGTACTTCTTGTTCTGTTGTGTATTGCCTTCATCTCTAACTCATATCCTGCCATAAGGCCGCATGCATGCTACCGTTATAGTGCTTTGTACACGCAAGCGCGCTATCGATTGGAGGCTCAATTCATGCCAGTGAGCCACAGCTTAACTGCTTCGTGCATGCATGCTCGCATTCGTAATAGCAGTTATTGTTCATGCTCATTGTAATGTGCTGAGTGCTTCCCATGTGCTATTGATCGCACCATCAGATTCTTAGATTATCTCAAAATGAACTTGGCACAGGGGGGATATGTGGCTTGGCACAATGGGAATTAGCCCTGTGGCACTGGGCTGTATTCATCATGGCAGGATAAGAGTTATTAAGTGTCAGTTGTTCCCACGCTGATGGGTTGATGCTTATTTATTCTTATGGCTCTTCTCCAAGCCTTCCTGTCTTCATCATCTGCCTGGGTATGGACCAGGGCCCGTATTCAATTCAATACTTAAGTACAAAATTTGAGCTTTTTTACTTAGTATTTGGCTGAGATAAAATACTTAATAAAATTTAAGACAGCTCCCTATCAGACTTATGCCAATTATTTGGAGGCCTTGATTGGCGCTGGCAGGCATATGGTTTTCTTACGCAGTATTATAACCTGCACACATTTATATCAGCGGGCATTTATTGCAACGCATCAATTGCGCATTACTTTTGATTGGCTGTGTGATGTCGCAATGCTTATCAGTTAGTATTTGACTTACGTAATTTTACGTATCTTACGTAAGTACAAGTCTAAAATGCAATTTGAATACGAGATAAGTAAATGTCTTAGCTTAGCCATTTACTTAGTAATTTTTTGTTACTTATGCTTAGTATTGAATTGAATACCGGCCCAGGACCCTGTTTCATCTAACTTGATATAAAAAAAACAAGTTACAAGCTACTGTTATAAGCTACTGAAATCGTGGCATCTGATTGGCTGAGAGCAAATTTGTCATAGAAATTTAGCAGTTGTTATAGATCACAAGTTTTATGAAACGGGCCCCTTATTCCCTCAAGTCTTCACTTCCAGGTTTGTGGGGTCTGCTTTTTAAGCGATAAACTGAACATTCTTTGTTTTCTGAAGCCAGTCTCCATCAAGCCTGTCTACACACTCAGAGCTATCCACTCTTTAGACACTGTTTCATTTATTTCTCTTCCTCCAAAAGTATGAAACCGGGAGCAATTGTTGCTTGATCTAAGCTCAAAGCAGTCTGTCTTTAATATCTGCTTTTCTTACAGGAATGCGCCTTCACCTAGAAATGAAATCCTTCACAACATTGAGCCTGTCATGAAGTACGCAGCCATTAGAGTAGGAGACTTCAAACTTCATTACGGTGCCTTCGGGGGTAAAATCGGGGGTAAATATTTCTCCGGCTGGTACCCGCCAGAAGGTACGTTTGATTATTTTCTGGGTGCTCTACAAACCATGATCTCCATGATAATGATAATAATATTGATGATAATGCAATACTATAAACTCCATTGCGGTTCCAGAGGGTACATATTATTTTTTCTAGGTACCCTTTGAATCAAGAATCTTAATGATAATGATAATAATATTGATGATAATACAATACTGCAAACTCCATTAGGGTTCCAGAGGGTACATATTGTACCATTATCTTTGCTTGGTGAATTGCTATTTGGTCTACAACCAGTTCGTCTACTACCCAATTAGTCTGTTCTCATATGGTCTACACCCATCCTGTCTACTATCCACATGATCCCATAATCATTTTGTCTACTTATCATTTGGTCTTTATGACATTTAGGCTAATCTCCAATAAGTCTATCACTCATTTGGTCTAATTGCCAGTCGGTCTAATTCCCAGTTTGTCTTATGCCCATTTGTCTACTATCCATATGGTCTCATAATAATTTAATCATGAATAATAATAACCATCAAATGGTTATTAGACTTTATGGATGGTAAACAAAATGGGTATTAGACAGACAAATATAACCTTTATATAAATTACCACTTTCATTTATTTGTTTTAGGAGCAACTTCCAACAAGACACAGTACGTTCCTAACTCGTTTAGGGTACGATGTCCCTCCAAGCAAGCCAATGCCTCCACCAATTGTGACTACAGTCACCGCAAGCCTTGTCTGTACAACATCCGTGACGATCCCTGCGAATATAATAATATAGCAGACTGGAACCAAGGTGAATATATATGATGGCTTATAGTGTTGATGGTGATGATTATTTTCAAGATGATGCTCTCAATGTTAATGTTAATGATGATGATGATGATAGTGAGGATGATGATGACGGTGATGATGCTGATGTTGATGATGATGATGATGCTGATGATGGTGATATTGATGGTGAGGATGATGTTGATGTTGATTGTGATGATGTTAATGATGTTATTGATGATGATGTTGATTTTAATGTTAATGTTGATGATGGTGATGATGTTGGTGGTGATGATGGTGAGGATGATGATGGTGATGATGGTGATGATGGTGATGATGATGATGGTGGTGAGGATCATGTTGATGTTGATGGTGATGATGTTGATGATCATGAAGATGTTAATGATGGTGAGGATGATCATGATGAAGATGATGCTGAGTATATTTAAACTGCCCAACAGTCCTTTTTCAGGACTACAAATATGGTGAAACTGCAAAAATAAGGAATGTTATATGCAAAACCTAACCTTCAAGGATTGTCTGGCATAAGTGGTGATGTCGATCGTTTCATCCCTCATCGATTTCCTTCCCAGATATTGTTGAGACTATGACGGCTAGACTCCAGGAGTACCGTCGATCAGCCGTGGAGCCTAGGAATCAGCCCGTCGACCCTCTGAGTAACCCCCAAACTCCATGGAAACGTGTGGAAGCCTTGGGTAACGCTATCAGAAGATGATCGGCATGTCACATACGCATAGCTTCCACTTAGACCCCAGCACTTCTGTCAGAAGGGCAAACTAAACTCAGAGGGTACTTTTCGGTGAAACCAAATCCAAATTGTCTTCAAACCGACCAACTGTTGGCTAATCTGGGTAATGTACATGGAATTTTTGTAAGTGTAGTGTGGATCTAGCCCAAATGTTGACTACCGGTATTCGGGGATATGATATATAATTTTTGGTTTGGTCAATTGGAAAAGAGCAAGAAATTTCACGGAAAAGGGTCATATGAAAGAGGGATCTGCAACTAAAATAACGTATGTCAAACTCCACAACAAATTAGAGTATTTTATTATGAATTAAGGCTTAATAAGCCATGATATAGCCGTTATAGTTATTTTTTTAGGTGAAAAGGGGGTCATATTATGTGGGAAATTATCTTCAAAAGTCTACAAATAGGAGGTTACTTTTTGACTCGGCTAGCGATGGTGCGTTACCCCTTTGTATCTGAATTGACACCACCAGGATTCAACCTGAAAGTGTGATTTCTCTGTAGTTCAGCGTAATGTAATGAGTATTACTACTATGTTGTCTTTCAATT